>BCKE01000083.1:0-119325 GCA_001600495.1 Pilasporangium apinafurcum
ATCTTGCACAACCAAACGCTGCTTCCCTTTTTCCATCTTGCCTCGTCTTGCGTCTATTCCATCCTCCTCCCAACGCTATCAATACCATCAACACCCACTGCAGCATTGGTGTATTGTTCACTTTTTCCTTTTTCTTATAGTGGAGAGTGAAAATTGAAAATCACACGTTTACCGCAAAAACGCTGAATAGTATTACTCCGTAAGACGTTTTTGATAGGGTTATGGCGATCCATTTTCATATAAATGAGCGACAAAGGTTACTTAGATATGTCGTAAATGGGCACTAAAGTTACCCTAAATTAGCGCTAAAATTTGGAAGGTGGATATTGGGACGCAACTATTCTGGCTTTGTTTACGAACTAATAAAGTTATTCTATAGTCGAGATGTTTTACTCCAAAGATTAGAGCAATACAGGAATCCGATTATTCCCGTAATTTATCTGTGCCTAACCAAAATTAGATGCGGTATTGATGAGCTGTGAGTATTTTTGAAACAAATGTGGACTACACTATTGTGGGGAGGAAAATTTCATATCATTTTTTGGCTATGTCATCTGAATGCGGGTTTAATACATAGTACGGGCTTAAAATATAGGGAATGCGGAAATTATTGAACAGAAAATCATCGAAGGATTCTTGTAGATGAAAGGTCGCAAAGATCTTGTTGGAGATGCTTTGTTCAATGTAAGATCCATTACGCCTGACAAGGTCAGTGGACAATGGTAGTGGCATCACAAAGTACGACGACAATAATGAAAACCTGGATTAAGTGGTGGATATGTGTAGGAGTTCTCGCAATTGCATTGCACTGTGCTGGCGCCAATGCAGCAACATCTTCACCAAAAGCATCCAGGGAGTCTCAAGCTCTTCATCATGTTGGTGGCGACACCGTAATTGCAGCTGAAGCGCAGAAAGTGCCAGTGCCAAAGGAGCCCGCGTGGGGGAGAATCTACTTGCGTCACGGTGTTGCACCGATTCAATACTTTCGCGACAATTACGGCGGTCCTATGGTGGCCCACGAGGTGGAATTCTACTTCCCAGCAATGCATGAACACCGTCATGGCTGTCAACTCCTCCCAACAGTGGAACAAGATCACTTGCAAGCAGCGAACGGGTCGATGGTGCTTGTGCTTGACCGTGGCGAATGCTCTTTTGAAATCAAATCGCGGAACGCGCAAGCAATGGGGGCAGTAGGTGTCATTGTTGTCAGTTTGACAGACGACGTTCGCGGACCAGCTGCCATCATTGATGAACACGAAACTGATGCGATCACGATCCCATCAGTGATGATTCGTCGTAGTGCAGGGACGCTTCTTCATACGGCAGCTGAACAAGGCCGACTCTTTGGATGGTTAATGCCCATGATTTGCGAGCGGAAACCGTACAAGTGTGTTCCAAGGAGTGAACCAGAGAGTGAATACATTGCCAAGCAAACCACTCGTAGCGGCGTGATCTTTGCTGGTAGATATGATGACCATGTGACGGTTGGAAACTTCGTAGCTGCCACATACGGCAGTGTGTTCTCGGCGAATTTGCTACTTCCTCTCGCTAAACCCCTCGTGGCTAAAGTTTGTGATGCTCATCTCCCAAATAACTATTTTGAAGGGAAGGTGGTGATTATACATACTGAAGGCGCTTGTTCCGAATTGGACAGAGTCACGAATGCTCAACATGCCGGCGCATCTGCAGTTTTACTTGTGATGGCAGAAAATGCTACAATCATGAGTCGTCCGACCGTAGAGAAACCATGGCATGGATACAACATCACCCTTCCTGTCGCAGCGATCTCCCGAGAAACAGAAGCCGCGCTCGAGGACTTGTTTAACACAGATTCCACGGCCAAACTGCTTTTCCGAGGGGACAACAGCATCGCCGACACGTGGGACTGGCTCCAAAAGCTCACAGAAAGATCTGGGTGGCCGAAGCGCAATGATCGACGAGAGCGACTCGTGAAGAGGATGCTCCGAACGTTAGCGATGGACGAAAGCCAAATTATGACACTCCAGCATCTGTTTTTGACTATCGCAGAAGGAAGCGTGGAGTCGTGGAAGCAGGCTAGCGAACCATCACAGTTGGATCAAGCTGAAAACGGTAAGGATGCTGTTACAACAGGTGAGGCGAAGACACTGGAAAACACGTTGGTGTACACAAAAGACATCGGGCGTGAAGAACTTTGAGTAGGTGGTAATATAAGCGGACAGGCGCTATCCATCGGCTTCTCTGCTTTAGATTGAGAAGTTGTAATTGAGTCTAGCAATGATACAAATGCACCTTCATCATTCGTGTAATCACATCGTTGTCAGCGCCTTGCATCCACTTATGCTCGTACCTTTTTGATAGATTGCTTTTGTACTAGAGTCCGATCCAGTATGATCTGCCATTTGGGTTATGAATCGGGGTGTGCTGCTTTCCTTCACTGGTGCTCATGGACCACTCGTACCAGACCTTACCACTCGCGACGAGACGCCAGAAGTAGACACGAAGCTCCTCGCCTCTTTCCACACGCTGGGGCTGTCGCAATGGGAAGTAGATCGGGAACCAGCTGAACATGCCGTCCGAAAATGTTGCTGGGTTGATACTCAGTGTTACATCGTCAAAAAGTACCGCGTCAAAGTACCCCGCAAAGCCATGCACGACTGCGCTCTCCTTCGCTGAAAACACCATTTCTGTCCCACGTCTATTGTCGATTCGCTGGTTGAACTTTGGATGGGTGAACGTGAAGCACGCCTTGGACTCGGCGATGGTGTAAAAGTTGTGCAGGCGCACGACATAGGGCGTTTCGAAACTCTTGAGCGAGTCATGCGCCTTCACTTCGTTCCAGAGCTTGGACGTCATGATGGGGGCCACATACGATGTATAGGCACATGGGATGCTTATGCCCGCCTCTATATGTATGTGTAAGACAAACAAAGAGCTAATTAGTACAAAGAACACATAAAGAAGGCATGGACATTGTTTCATACCGTGTAAGAATGCCTGTGCGCCATCCAGACATTCGGGTGATAGCTCATTGTCACTGAATGATCCCAGTAGCTCGCTAACCATAATATCCGCCTGAGAGGTTGCAAATAGAATCAAACATAGGATAATCAAACGAAAAATTGATGCGACAGCTTTGCGTTCGTACCTTTTCATCGGTTTTCCACTGCCGCATGTCGGATGCGATAATCGTGACGTTATCCCATTTCTCGGAGATCTTGAGATTCCGCAAAGTGATCACTGCGTTAGGATTCTTCTCCACAGCAAACATACGCGTCTTTCGATTCGTGATTGCCGCTGCTCGTAACGCACAGCGTACTAACGGACCCCGTCCAGCGCCAACAACCATCACGACCGATTCTTTGTCTTCTGGGGTTTGCTGAAGAGCTTTTGTGATCGCTTGTTCGTATTGATTGTACTTGAATGCGTCTTGCTCGAATGTTTCGTACGTTTGTGACTCAAGATTGTCCATTAGCGGTTGCAATGGTGCTTGGAGATAGTCCAAATAAGGCGCTTCAAAGAGCGCTTTTGCATCCATTACGTCTTTTTTCCCGTAGAGATAATGCATATACTGCACATACGGCAAAAAACGCCCACGATGACGAGGACGGCCCTGAAAGTAGTACTGGATGCTGTATTTGAACAGTTGTGCAAAGAATTTCTGGTGGCGCTGTGAGAGTGTTGGATAGCCTTTGCGGTTAGTTAAGAAGATATTTGTAGGGATAATGACAGCCTAAGTGCACAAAACACGAAGGTTTGATTAGACTAAAGAACACATCTAACGGTTTACTGTGAAATTCCACGTCTACGTACTCGCACTGGTTCGCCGAGCCAGCGATGGAGCTCTTCATTAGACGGTAAATCAGCGGTGATTTCTATAGCCACATTGATCTTCGGATGGTATTCACATCTAGAGCGTAAGGCATCCCACGCCTACGCGTACAGCAACAAAGTCAAGTAAAAGACTGAAGTAACTTAGTAACATCACATTAACTATGAAACAGACCTCCCACGGACTGGCAGCATCCTCCTCATTCTCGGCTGGCTCCACTATATCACCCTCGCGCGTTGGTGTCGTTTCATGACGATATGTGAGCGGAATACGAACCCAGAACTACAAACATACAATCATTAGGCACATAGATAAACAAAACAAGAAGTCAGTCGAACATGTAAATGGGCTCAGGGATTGGTACGGGCATGTTTTACCTGCAAGTATTGTGTTTGTGTAGCCGATTGATTTAGAATCCGCGCATAATTGCCGCAATGCGTATGATGTCTAGGCGTAGGTAGCAGCACTGCAGGGACCGAGAGGTGCGACGCCCAGGCGATTTCTTGTTTGAATACTTTCTCCGATGACAAGCGACTAGAAGTGCAGTTGGCATCCAGATTGATCCATTTGGAGAGACTACCGACAACAGAGGAAGTCCAACCGCGCGAATCCATCACCAAATCCGAACCTAGACAATATAGCATTGGAAAACAATACACTGGTGAGTATTCATGTTTCTTTGAAAATGAAATTTGCTTGTAGACACGAACGGGTTTGGGGGCCAAGTCGAGCATCGGAGATCTCGTGATCGTCACGCTTGAATCTGGCATATTACAAATACAGATCCAATAATGTGGATACATAGATACAATTTATAACACGCACTTATATCACATGGAAAGCACGGTACGCACCTTGGATGGAAGAGTGGAGCAATGACACCACTCATTTTTTCCTCATACACCTGATAAAAACAATAATACCCAGTGCCAAGTGAGATCATAATAGTAACACAACAGCTCTGTTTTCCTTCTTGCCTGGTCGAGTGTGACAGGGAGGTCATGACTAAAGGGTGTTTCCACGCCCAAGAAGATGCGTTCGCTGCTCATGTGTGCTTCACGTTTCCGGAGCTTCGCTGGTCACCAAAGCGAATCAAGCAGCAAATTCAAATAGATACTGTTGACGAAAAATCTATACAACTGTTTTGATAATGGGTTTTTAGCTAAAAGACCACAGAGCAAAAAGACACCTGGGTTATAATCCAATTCGTGCACCATCTGAATGATCTCAAGCAAATCAATTTCATTGACTTGCACATGATGCATTGACGAGTAACTCCGTTCGTGCTATTGTGTAGCGAATTAGCGAACGGAATGAACCGCAATTTGAAAATGCAGCTTTTTCTTAGAATCTCTCAAAAGTATATCTGTCGTTGCAGCGCCATTCATCCCTTTAATTTACCCAGGATTTGCACGCGATGTCAACCCAACTTGACAGTAAATCACATGCTGAACTCTATTTCCATAAAGGCGGAGCTGTAGCGAAACAGCCTTCATCAATGGACTCAACCTGCACTTCTATTTCTCTCACTACCAAAGCACACACTTGGTCTATGTTCTCATACATGCGCCGCTGACCAAATATCTTTCTGCTCAATTTCTTTAATATACAACCCTTTGCCACTTTTCTTGGGTCGCTATTTTCTTATGTACCATTATACTCTTCACATTCTCGTTCTCATTATTACTTCCATGGTTGCAGTTGTGGAATAACTAGAAAGCGAGTCGATTAGGCGAACGCCACTGCAATTGCTGACCATTTCTTGTAATTTTGTTTGAAATGCGTAATGCTGTCAAACTCCCAGATGCAATACAGCTGCTTGGACGCCACGCGCACATTTTATGGCATTTTGCACTCGACTCGGTACACTTTGAACGCTACCTCCACAGTCATTAAAGGAACGGTTGAGCATGCACTGTTGCTTGGTCGTGGTAGGTGAGAGCCGAGTCAGTTGGAAAACGCTGTGTTGTATGTGTTTGACAATATCAAGAACACTAACAGCCTACCGCTATTTAGGATGAGTGAACGGAAAGTATCTTCCTGTCATTTCTTCAAGAAAGCCGCAATTGTAGGACGCACGGACATTCATCACACTTCAGGAATTAGGATCCCTATTTCATTACTATAAACTCCTAAAGCAGGTGCTTTCGGATTACGGAAGTTTCCATTAACTGAAGAGTAGACTGGTTCTGATCGCCATTGTGTTCGTTTCGATTGTCATTGTGACTGACAGAGGAGCCTGACGACGTCGTAATGATCATTTTCACTTTCTTCTACGAATCACCTGCGAAGGTTTCATTGCCATCAAAGTCTCCTCCACCCGTGTCACCGCTGAATTCGTACGTCGTGGTGTCGAAACCGGAATCACCACTGAAATATGTCGTCTCAGTGGTCTCTGTTCGAGAATTTCCGCCATGGCCACCACCGAAGAGTGACCCTAGAATCGCCCCAACTGTCAGTCCGCCAAATGCTCCAGCAGCTCCTGCGGCAACAGTATTCCCTGTGCTGTATGGATGCGAATCGACCACAACAGTCGGTGTTTCATACGCAGGTGGAGCAGATGGATAGGCGTAGCTATACTGCTGTTGCTGGTGTGATTGCCCTTGATACCCTACTGGGCTGTGCGCCGTGGCGCCGTATTGACTAGAAACATATACTGGTGCGGTATACTCAGCCTGACGCTCTCGTGATCGCGACGCTGACCAACAACAGCAGACGCAACACAAGAGAATTAACACGAGGATGAGTAGCGGTGACTTTGAGTCGCCGTTGGTGGAAGTTGTTGTCGTGGTATGCGTGACGGTTCTGCCGCTATTTGTATGGGACGTCGCAACGGTACGTCGGCAACGACAGCTGTAGGCATTGGCAACGCATTGTGCGTCGAGCGGGCAGCAACATGGGGCGCCGGACATCAACGTCTGACAGAACTGCCCAGGAGTACCACGAAACGCTTGGTCACAATACCCAGTTTGCTGACAGAGCCCACACCCCGAGAGCGCCGCAGATAGCGTGGCGTCCACCTCCTCTTCAATAATTTTGGTATCGACGTTGGCATTGAGATCCGCAGTTACAGTCAGCAGACCGAACACTACCACTGCGACGAACCAGCTGAGCAACTGCAAGCGTGTGCGCATTTTCCGATGTTATGTGGAATGGGAGAGAAAACGCAGCAAACACTTCATCGTGATACTGGAATGTTTGTAACGTGTTATACTAAAAAGTAACCAAAAGCGCCTCACTAATATCCGACATATTCTAAATATGGTAAACACTGAAAAAAGATCATATGAGCTACTATTTGGTAACTCAGGCATGATCTTTGTTTGTTTACTTTGAGTTTCTTCGAATCAATTAAAGCGTAGATCATTCTCCACACTAGCAAGCCAGTGTAAATTACAACACCCTGAGGAAGGCAGCCACGGTAACCCTCATGCGATGCGTCCAGGTGAGTTATTGTTATTTTGTCTTACTTTGGTATCTAAGCGCAACATCGAATCTAGAGTATTGCATTGCACATGATATCTATTATACGAATGGAAATGAGGATGATAGTCAGCAAAATCACAAAAAGTAAAATCCATAGCATATAAATCTTATATTGCTTAAATCGCGAACTCGCGCACAGAAAAATGTCCTCTTTTCCAATTCACGATTTGCATAGATGCGTTAATTTTTTTACCGTATGTAATTTTGATTTGTAAATTTCATCTCAAGTGTTATTTATGGTAGAAATACTTAATGGGTTTTATTACTTTAGACCCATCCGGATCTGAAAACGGGTCAAGCCCGAATGAGTTTCCCAAAGTACCTGCTATGTGCGTGTGTTATTTACGGTATATCCGTAAACAAAACGTTTTTACCAAGTATGAAAGAAATAGTAACGATCACTATTATCATGTCACTAAAGAGAAACATTCCTTAGTCGTAGAAATTTGTGATCTTATTCGAATTCGACTCATATCAGTCACTCATTTTTTTAGATGTTATTAACAAGCAATCCGCAAGTCAAGGGAGCCAAAAACAGCCTAATTCTTAGGTTGGCCAAAATCCAAAAAATCCGCTATTCGTGCTCTACGAAAATGTGTGGCAGTTCGAAACAGATCCGTCCAAGAAAACTTGTTTCCCGTGATTATTATCCAAGTCGTAGCATCCAGAGAGGAGAACTGGTACGACAAAATTTGCATTTTCTGTCAGATGGTCATCGATTTTGCGATTCTCAAGGTCGTTCAGAACATAAAAAATACCACAATACCATTTTTGTCCAATGATATACTCTGTAGCACATAGTATGGAACTCAAGTGCTGAAGAGTGGCTTAAGACACCAACAGTATTGCACCAATAACTCGAAGATTGCCGCCAAATTACTTGGACGACAAACACTCTTGACAATATTAGAGCTCATTTTATTCAATATGGTTAGGGTAAATGACATATATGAAACGAATTATGAATCAAAAGAAATAAAAACGATGACCATCAAGCTAAAACAATGCCAAAATGGAAGCGAATACTCATCTTTGACTGCTAATTACTCGACAACCACTAGTTCGATTTGAACGCTGTTTGCTTTGTTCATCATTACAAATAAAAAACTATCCTATGCCAAAATATTATGTGCTAAAAGGCAGTTGCGGATTTTTTGAGTTTAGGAAAACAACTGAAAACTGGCACCGTTGGCTCGCGGATTGCTTGTTAAAACCGATAATTCAATTTCTACATTTCCTCGAAGAGTAAATCTCTTTTGGTCCTTTTCCTTGTACCCTTTCTCATACGTGTATACAGTAAAACTAGTAAGAGGGCTACCTCCTTAAAGCATTAATACAACTCGAGATAATATTACTAATAGTGCTAGCATCAGTGTTAACACACATCCTCCACTATTGGGCTTGCGTCTTCGCTAACGCGAAATTGAACGCACTTTTTTTACAGCTAATTATACACGTCATTATATTTTTAGCCAATGATTTAATTTTTCTAGGGTACCTTTTTATGTAATTTCATTGGGCAAGATTCAATTAGCTCAGAAAGAAATCTTTGTCGAGTAGCCGTAAATTTTTTTTGAAAATCACAAAATAATTGGCAGAAAATAGCAATTTAAGGATGGAGCTATCTGAAAGTGGTACATCATGTTAGTGGGTGCATGATCTTTTTGGCACCAAAGGAAGTGAAGTGATGCGATTGCAAAGTTGACTTTCGGTCTATTTCTAATCAAGGGATTCTTTTCTGCATTTGTACACAACAATCCTGCTTACCTAGAATGTGTGGTACGCTGCGCTCAGATGCTTCCACAATCCTCGCCGAAATTTTCTACATGATTTTAGATCGAATCGCTCCCATTTTCGATCAGTATAATGGGATTTGCCCTTTTGCGGCTAGAAATAGTCCAATGTGGCTTACATTCTCCTGGTACTGTTATCAAGAATGGACTATAGGAAACACGGCTTGTGATACTCATTCTGGTCACGCATGCATTAGTACATTGATATTGTTTGCTGACATTTGCAACATTAATCTGCAATTAGATTTATGATAACAATATATTGCTTGCGAACTACCTCTCCCTTGTGACAGCAAATTATATAAATTGTCATCGACTGGTGATAGTAAGCTATTTATAGTAATGTTGGTCATTTTGCCATAAGACGATGCTCCATTTAAGACAAATAGCTGTGATTCCCTACACCTTCTGGAAGAACAATTGTCGCAATCAGATCACGATGGAGGCTACCACATTCGATGTGGTTCGAACAATATTGCGAAACGAACGCTATGATGGGGAGCAAAGTGGAGGTTCAAAACTGAAGTCAGAAACAAGAAAATTTGCATTTTGAATGCTAAAGTCGAAAAATTTGTTCCTGTGGAACATAATAGATCACAAATCCACTTTGTCTTTTGAAGAGTGGACTTTGACGAACCACCGATTGGCGTGAGTTTAATATTATCTATCCACCGATTGATCGCCTTAGCACTCAGTTGATTGAAGAAGGGAGATGATGCCATCGATACTTAGCAATCATAATTTTACTTCGTTACTCCTTAAAGCAGGCGATGCGCATCGATTAGTGGTAATGTCGACGACTCGATACTGAGCATTGGCTCCTCACAAGATTTTTTGTTCGTTTCTGCATCCAAGATACTCAATGCGATCTACACTAAAATGAAGGTATTTTGCGGAAAACTGGTTAAAATTTTTGGGTGAAATCTTGTGAAATCATATGACTTCATGAAATCATATGAGGCCGCGACATCATGATGACCGTCGACTCGTAATATCCTACTTATATCAGTAACATTTAGACAATGGGAGCGACAACTAGTTAGTGGAAGCAACGTGGACATAATAGGAGCAACGGTAACGCCAACACGTCTCTACTAATAGCACTTCGAAGTTAGAATTCTATTGAAAGCACGTCATAGCGCCAGTTGTGATGCCTGAATTCGCCACCGATAATGGAGATCGTAAGCATTTTTTTACGTTTCTCTGCACGAACGAAGTCAGTTCGTCGACGAGTAACCATGTCCGACACACTGGAGCCACAACTTTAACAAATACTGGGGGCTGTGACGTAAACGAAGTTTACCATAGGATGGATATGTTGCTAAATGGCGGTAAAAAACTGCGCAATTTGGCTCAAGTCTATAACACCAGCAGGTTAATTTTCAGCTGTCGAGTCAAAATATTGTCTGATGTGTGAAAGTTATTAACTTCCATGCAAATTCAGTGTATGAGGGAAAAAGAAAGGACTATAGAAACGGTCTGCCTAATGGTCTTAGAACATGCTCTGCAATGCATATCACCTCACCCAATCGCCTTTTTTCCTCCGCGGAATGTGTCTCAGTCTTGAATTAGCACCAATAAACACACCAAAACGAAGAAGCGTACTCTACAACCATGATGCGATTAACCGTGCAGCAATTGGAACATGTTGCGGCGAAGCTTACACTCTGCAGCCAGACACTGCAGGTACAAATCCAGCAGCTCCAACAGCAACTCCGCAAAGAAACACAAGCCATCAAGACGGCACAAGAAGATCTTGATGAAAGTGATGATCGACTAGAGGAGATCGAGATGTACTTGGCGCAGCTGAGAGAAGATGTCCAAGACATCACACAGTCGCCGGAAATCATTTGCCTCCGTCAACAGGAACTGGATGAGATGACACATGAGCGCAACGAAGAAATGGGGCTTCTGACGCAGATTCGATCGGTCTTGGAGGCCCATCAAGCCGCACAGAAAACGATTCGGTCGCTTTTGGTGTCATTAACGAAAAAATTGACGGTAGTGAAGCGCCGAGAACAAGCCCTTGTGTTGGTGGCATTACGCAGTAGGCTCATTAAGATCGTCCCGAGGAAAGTATGAGATCGATACAAAATACACGGCTGATTGTAGGGCCGTACCAGTACCATAGATTAATGGGGAGAGAGGAAGATGTTCACTAGCCAGGATAGCTATTTAACAATTCTGTACAAATATTTAATAGATGCCTCACTTCTTATGACGACAAAATCATCAGTCTTTACTACATCACCATGACTACACTGCTAGTTGAGAGCTAACACTTGCTATGCTGCTACGCTGACAAAAGTTAGAAACAAACGCAGCACATTCCATGCGTGTGAACCCGTGTGTAAGCTGTTACCATAGTACAAGTTGCTAATATCAGCTTGATGATGGTGATTCAACCTCATCCCCAACAATGTCCAACTACACAGTTTGTAGCTCTTGAGATCAATCAAGTCGGAGAAATTCTGCTTGGTTATCAATTTCAATAGCGTGGTCCACGTGAAATTTGGACATTATCCTAATTTCACCAATTTCTCTTTTTTGGAAGAAAAAGAGAGACAAATCTTTGACCCACTTGAAGCAAGCGAGCTGCCATGGAGACAGCGAAGGCGACGTTTGTGCTGGATGCACAGGGACAGGAGGATCTGTTGAAGGTGGCAACACAGAACGTGAGGGACCAGGCCTTCCGTATGAAGCGGTCTATGGACGCTGGTGAGTTGAACGGCGTCCTGAAACATGCTGCCGAAGTCCTGCGCGAGCTGCGCACCAGCCTGCTTTCACCGAAAAATTACTACCAGCTCTGTACGGCTCTTCACTGATATCCATATCGTTCATAAGCGCTTGGGATATGACATAGCCATGAATTATTGCTTTTTGACTGTAGACATGCAAGTGCTGGATGAGCTGGGACATTTGGAGAGCTACGTAGAGGAATTACACCATTCGGGGATGTCCATTCGCTCGCTTTATGAACGGGTTCAGAGCAGTGGCAACGTTTTGCCGCGACTGTAAGTCATTCCAATGCTTCTGTGCTGTGATGCAAGCGATTATTTATTCTAATTGGGGTGCTTTGGTCTATAGATATTTATTAGTGACGGTTGGGTCCGTGTACATTAAATGCAAGGAAGCGCCTGCTCCAGAGGTGCTGACGGATCTCGTCGAGATGACCAAGGGCGTACAATACCCATTACGAGGGCTCTTTTTGCGAAACTATCTCTCGATCTGTGTCAAAGACAAGCTACCGGATGTGGGGACAGAGTATGAAGGAGAGGGTGGCTCCACGGAGGATGCGATCGCGTTTTTATTGCAAAATTTTAGGGAAATGAATCGTCTTTGGATCCGTATGCAGCACCAGAAAGCAGGTGTTGCCGCCGGAAAAGACAAGGCTACGCGGGAGAAAGAACGTCAAGATTTGCGTATTTTGGTGAGCACGAGTCTCGTTCGCCTAAGTCAAATGGAAGGGATTACTGGGAGTGTGTACGCGTCGCAAGTTCTCCCACAAATACTGGAAATCATCATCACCTGCAAAGATCGCATTGCGCAGCAATATCTCATGGACTGTATCATTCAGGTATTTCCGGATGAATTCCACTTGCAAAATTTGGAGAAACTGCTGGACGCTGTGGGGCAATTGCAAGATTCTGTGGATGTTCCAGTGATATTGTCAGCACTGCTGGAAAGATTGACCAAATATCACGAAGGTTTGGGTAGTAACGCGAAGAAATTTTCGAATGAGGCTGAAGGCGGATCAACAGCGGAGCAAACTCAAGATGAAAGTTTCACTTTGGTCATGGCCAGTATAGAGAACCTCATCGCGTTCAAGACACCTGCAGTGACATCGATACTGCCTTTCTTTGTGGTATTAACGGCATTTACGTTGAAGTGTTTTGCACAGCGCACAACTTTGATGCGCCGAGTTATGTCTTGCTCCCTGAAATTTTTACAGAAACAACCACATGGAGAAGACAAAGAAAAGAATGCTGTGATTGTTCAGTATGTGAAGGAGATAGTGCTCAATATGATGGTGGAGCTAAATCTGGTTGATTTGATCAGTATTGGAAGTCTTAGTGATTTGCTAAAGTTTTTACCGTGGAGAACTACGCGAAAGACGGTCGTGCTAGAGTGGGTTCAGATCCTATTACAACGCCATGAACAAATCCAAAATGCGGAAGAAGCGGAGTTTGTAATCGACATCCTCTCGCCATTAATACGTGACGATCCAGATGACCCAGAACCATTAGCTATTGAATCATCGCCAGCAGACCGCGAGGAATTTGAGGTGGAGCAAATTAAACTTTCGAAAGTAGTTCATCTCATGGCGAGCGAAAATTTAGATGTCAAATTTCAAATGTTCTCGATCGCACGACGGGCATTCGGTCAAGGTGGTGTCTTTCGGATTCGATTTACGCTTGTTCCACTCATCTATCAAGCACTAGCTCTTGCGAGGGATTTAGCGACAAGCAAAAAGGAATTTATGACTTTACCAAGAGACGTATTGCAATTTGTACATGAGATGGTCACGGCGTTAGCCTCAAAATTGGAGCAGATGTCGGTCACATGCGTGAGCTTATTTCTGCAATGTGCGCTAGTGGCGGATGGATGTGAGTTTGAAGCCATTGCGTACGAATTTATAACCCAGGCTTTCATCGTATACGAGGATCAAATTACGCATTCAAGAGAGCAATGGAAGGCATTAGAACTCATGGTGTCATCACTACGCGCGACATGTAATTTATCAAGTGCCAACTATGAGGTTTTGGCGACGAAAACAACGCAGCATGCAGCAAAGCTACTCAAGAAGAATGAACAAGCGACCATGGTTCTCAATTGCGCACATCTGTTTTGGGTAAGTACGAGATACTTGATGATTACAACGCACCAAATTGATCTGACTGGTGCATTGTAAAATTTGATGATGGTATATTAAGCATCCATGCCACAAAAACGGAAAACTTGTGCTGGAGTGTTTACAGCGCTCTCTTCGTATAGTGGATTCATACAGCGGATCGTCATCCAGTCAAGTCCCTCTCTTCATGGAGATCCTAGAAGCGGTTCGTTCATGTTTTGATACCTTTCAAAAGAAGTTGACTAATGACTGATTTGAGTGGCTTATTTACTGTTTAGTATCTATACTTTTTTGAGATGGAAACACCAGAGGTGACCCAAAACTATGTAAGTGGGTTGCTCGCATTAGTGAAGGAGCATTTGGAAAACATGGAACACGGACATACACGCAGCGAATGTGAGATTCGCTATCGCGACATCTTACGCTATATGGACAGCAAAGGAATTTTGTTGAGGTTGTCGTCCGCAGGGTCTTCTTAGGTTTGTATTTTGATACAAAATGGTTATCCTCGCATTCTTTACGGTGTTGTGTATAAGAATTAATCTAATGTGGTCTGAGGTGTTCGAGATCCGTTGACTTTGGTGCTTGTGCTGCTTTGATCACGAGTCGTTTCCGAGCTAAGGCACATATCTTCTGAGCTAGACACGATTGGTGTTTTTGTAAATGGCATCAGTAATGGCAAAACGAGCGATTCCATTGCGCGCGTCACAGATTCAGGCATTCCATCGGCACCTATGTGAAGGTCAAAGATGGATCCCAACATGGCTTCTTGGTGCAAGCTTACAAGCTGAGTACCGCAGGAGTTATTAGCTAGAAGGCTTTGAAGTTTTCCGGACCGGACGAATTCGCTTTGGTGACCATGAAATTGATCGTTCTTGCCATGAAAGTATACAGCAGCAGCAAATGTGCTTACCTATGACGTACAATGAACCCAAATCTTTGTCAGGGGTTTCGAAGCATACCAGCAAAAATGAGCCAAGCAAACTTACTGGCAGTACATGAAGGCTAACGTACATATCAGCGTCGTATTGGGAGCGTTTAAAATGTATTACCACTGTAGTTGATGATGGGAACGATTGATGAAGAGTGGGGAAGCATTTATTCAAGGCATGAGCAACCCGTTTGACAAGCTGATGGACGTGTAAACTGTCTGAAATACGAGTCAAACGATCGGATGACGAGGAATATACGATGTTTCCTGTATCAGCATTGATGAGCAATCCATCTGTGATTTCAACACGATCAGGTATCGCACGGTGCTCTACTGGTTTTGAAGGATGCAAGTGTGCTTGTATTCGCATTGTCAGATCCTCCACTGTCTTCTCCATAAGAGTAGCGACGAAATCGTTTCGAAAGCAAGTAAACTCGTCAAGAGTATACTCTTCATCATTGTCGTCGAGAAATCCACTCAGAGCATTTGTTAAAGTATATTGTTCTGCTGTAGTGGCAGCCTCAGCTTTGTCCATTGCAACTCTCTCTTTCACGTTAGATCGATAGCAACTTAGAAACTCTCGACGGATGATCAAGCTCTTCAGCCGCGCAATATCCAATGATGGGTTGCTTTTGGGAGTGGCGCAGATCACAGCTACAGAGAGCTGTGCCTCCGAATCTGAAGAAGTTACGACCGTGAAGCCATTTGCAAGTTCGAGATGCCCCGATTCTAACCCTTTTGAAAAATTGAAGAGACTCGCCAGTAAAAGCCGCAGTTGAGGATAATGGAACGGGAGAGTGCCATCCAATTCCCAATGCAGCAACGAACGACCGAGCGTTGTAATAATCAAACACGCAACACAATCACTCATGGACAATGTTCAAGTAGACGCGAATTTCTTGTATTTTTTGTATCCTACCAAGCCAAAAAATCGGCAAAACTTATGCGTAGAAGGCTAATCTTGGAACAGTCGGTCGTTTACGATTGCTTACACATCTCATTTTCGGCACGTACGGCAGCTCGAGTGGCAGGATTTGGTCCGATAGTTGCAGATGTCGTAGAGACATCCAAGGACGTGGAGCGGGCGAACGCCAGCTTGCTTGTTTGATTATTGAGGGATAAATCGTTGAACGGCAAAATTGGTAAAGCGGGCAGTGGCACTGATGCAGACTTGAAGAACTTATTAGTTTTGATCTTGGCCTCTGCATCCGCTAACGCCAGTTTTTCGTGCATATCCGCGATTTCACGATCGACATCCTGCATTTGGCTCTGTATCGATGCTTTCTTCTTCTGATAGGCAAGCTTTAAGAGTCCTGTATCATTCTTCGTTTGGAGTTTTAATTGCCGTGCGAACGCAGCATGTTCGGCTATCATTTCATCGGCCATCTTCGCCATGTCGTTTTCCAGTGTAAACACTTTTTGTGCGTGTGTAGTTTTCTTCTGCACTAGTTCACATTCCAACTCTACAATACGATCCATTAGTCGCTTTTGTTGTACTAGAAGTGCACGCTCCTCTTCATGGAAGCTCTGCATCTTCAGGAGGATCTTTTGTGCAGCGCCACTCGCATTATTTTCCACTTTAGACCGCGCTTCGATTGCTGCCTTTTCCACTTCAGCTGTGCGGCTGCGAACCCACGCGAGATCACTCTCGAGGTTTATCACCCGCACGTTGTGCTTCATATCCATGGTCGTCAGCTCATGCATCAAGCGTTCCAACTCAGCGTTTCTGTCGTTCAGTTCGCCCTGTAGGATTTGGCGCATCTCTGCGAGTTCTTGCGTGGCCTTGTCCAACCGCACGTCATAATCGCGTTTTTGATCTGCTGCAGCTTTCAATGACGCGATGTCTTGCGCTTTGACAGCCTCATATGCCTGTTCTAATGTTGTTATTTCTCTCTTCAGGCTCAGAATATGCTGTTGATATTGACGAAGCACTAGCACTCCCCAAGATTGGATTGATCCGAAAACAGACTGAAGCAGAGCATCTTCTAGACATGTATCGACTGCTGGACCTGTTGCACAGGCTCTGTATTCAGACAACGCATGAGTGAGACTCGATCCGTATTGTGTCAGAAGAGCAGTAAGCCCATCCGGGAACGAATCTCGCGGTCTAATATGAGCAATGTAAGACATCTTTGTGTGAGTGACAACATCGCACGAGTCACATAGCCATATCACATTACCGTTCAGCCAGAGTGGCGGTCATTTGCTCCAAATTCTGTGGAAGTAGTGTACTAATGAGTTTCTGACACGATTCTTGCGACAGCTGGGTGCTGTCCTGCAGTTTCTTCGCCAAAGCCTCCTTCACATGCACTTCGAACATAACGAGTTGGTCCTTGAATGTTGTTTTTTGTAGATCTTCTGGCAGAGTCCATTTCACTTGGTTCAGTTGAGCCTTGCCTAGTTGTTCTCCTGTGAAATGAGCTATCTGAAGTTCTCGAGTGTTTTGAATAGTGGTACACGATGTTGTTGCTGTAGTGGCAGTATCGTAGGTATCCTTGGCCGCTTTAAAGGCTGCTGTGATCTTCTTTTCCATTAGGGCATTTAAAGATTGCTGGATTGTTGGTAATTTGTTAGCATTGATGACATCTATGTATGATTCCAATACAATCCCAAAATCTTCGGCTCGCAATGCATTCCCCATCAGATACTTTGGTGGTAGCGCCGTGTTGCTCTTGTTTGATAAATATGTAGTGTAGAACTTGTCCACACTCTCTATAAATTGAGCTCGAAGCACCTCACGTGCAGTATTTGGAGCGATACTGTCCGTTGTGGTGCCTTCTACTGCTCGACTCAATGCGACGCAATCCCGTGTGGTAAAGTATGACTGAAGATACATGCGCAAAGTATTGCGATGCAGTACTTGCTCACTGAAGCCTGACTCTTCCGCCAAACACTGTTCTAGATACTAGTGATATAGAGTTTGGCAGAAAATTCCACAATGAACTCGTTAGTGGCGTGCAAAAGCACAGACCGGTACAATACAAGTTGCCTTACCTCTAACGGCGATAACTTTCCGCCCTGGCTATCGGTGAGCCATTTCACTTTAAAATTGCGTCCTAACCACACCAATTTGGGTGCATGTTGATGGAAATCGCTTCCTATACAGCAGAAACAAATAGTCACCATTCGTTTGTGCTCTGAAATCAAAAATGGATAGCTGTTCAGCCACACATACCCACAGCAGCTTCATCTTGGTTTGCTTTGATTCTTAAAACTTGCGTTACACTTGCTAGCCATTCGAGTCTCTCAATAGCCGCTGCGTTAATTTCTCCATCGTCATTGTAGATCACGGCAGACGAGAGTAGCAGCAGTAGCGCAAGACGGAGCTGCTCGTCATGTTTCGTGATTTCCTTGTATGTTCCACTCGAAATGACGATGTGGACGCTGTCACCGTCAGTAGGTGTAGTAGCTATCGGCGGAATATTAGTCCACAGCCAGAGAAGCACTTTATTGTCAGTGTGTGAGAGTATAGGCGGCACTGCGAAATCGTAATCGGTGTGCAGCAACGTATTGAGAAACAAGCGTTTGCCTGTGTTAGGCGGTCCAAACAGTCCCAACACATGGATGCTGCGTGCATGGAGATGATGAAGAACATGGTATGCGTCATGCTCAATGGTCAGTTGACTGGAATCTCCATGCACTCGACTGGAGATCAGCGGCAGGCACCGCCAGCCAGTGTTATTGCTCTGCATCTGTTGCATTTTCTGAAATTGTCAGCGCTTTCGGCAGAGCAAGTACTATGCAAAAAAGTCAGATGTGTGACGTTCCACATTTTTAGATCTGAAGCGACCCACATTCGTCAACTTAAACAAAGATCGGCAATGTGTGGTGTGGTTTGGTGTGATCATCACTCTGAAATCCAAAAAGGGAAGCATTTCAAGAAGAGTAGAGTGGCTGAACATGGGGGCAGAGCATTCGTGGTTCTCGGCACCGTATTACACGCAGGATGGATGGGAACCAGGAACTATTCCCTATTTCCAGATGTCCATTGTCTTTATGACGGTCGTCTATATATTTGAAACGTATCTGGACTTCCGACAACATCAGAAACTGAAGGAAAAGCAATTTCCCCCTGCACTAGCCGATGCCATTCGAGGACTTGGAACCTACACAGCGAAGAAGAAGAAAGAGGAGAAGGAACAAAGCAGTGAAGGAGATGAAAAGCAAACTAGTGAGGAAAGTAGCGAGCAACCAGCGGAAGAGAAGTCGCTCTTAGATGCCACGATGGAAAAATTCGATAGCAGCCGTGCATACGGACTGGACAAAAGCACATTCGGGTTCATC
The DNA here is from genome assembly GCA_001600495.1 of Pilasporangium apinafurcum. Classification (NCBI taxonomy): domain Eukaryota; phylum Oomycota; class Peronosporomycetes; order Pythiales; family Pythiaceae; genus Pilasporangium; species Pilasporangium apinafurcum. The sequence goes on from BCKE01000083.1 coordinate 19,158, forward strand.
TCGGGTGCGTACACGCAGATAGAGTCGACTGCGTTCTTATTTCTTGGTTATTTGCCGTACATGTGGACGCTAAGCGGACGCGCGCTCACTGCGATGGGAGTGGACGCCGAGAATGAGATCTACTGCGCCTTGATGCTGCTCACGCTCACGTCGCTGCGCGATACGTTAGTGGGGCTCCCGTTCGGGCTGTATTCGACATTTGTGGTAGAGGCCAAGCATGGCTTCAACAAGCAAACACTAGGACTTTTCTTTATGGACAAGCTCAAAGGATTCCTCTTGTTTATGGTTATCGGCTACCCGGTTACAGCAGCACTCATCTACGTGATTCGATGGGGCGGCGAGTACTTCTACCTGTACGTCTGGCTTTTCCTACTCGCGTTCTCTATCGTCATGATAACGCTCTACCCAGTGCTCATCATGCCGCTGTTCAACAAATTTACGCCGTTGGAAGATGGTGAGCTGAAGACGCGGATCGAAGCGTTGGCGGCGAGTCTGCGCTTTCCCCTCACAAAACTCTTTGTCTGTGATGGCTCCAAGCGGTCCAGTCATAGCAACGCGTACTTTTTTGGTTTCTTCAAGAGCAAACGGATCGTCCTCTTCGATACGCTGCTAGAACAGGCAACAATGGACGAGATTGTCGCTATCTTGGGGCATGAGCTGGGTCACTGGAAGCTCTGGCATACTGCACAGGGGTTTTTCATCCAGCAAGTGTACACGTTCGCATGCTTTTACGTGTTCGGTCTTTGCATGAATGACAGCCAGCTATTTGCAAGTTTCGGGTTTGCCAGCACCTCGAAACCTGTAGTTATCGGCTTCTTGTTGTTTTCACAAACCATGTGGGCACCCGTTGAGCACGTACTGTCATTTTTGATCACGCTCAATACGCGAAAGAACGAATTCCAAGCAGATGCCTTCGCCGTCGACCTGGGACACGAAAAAGGACTCAAGTCAGGACTCACCAAGCTTGCGATTGAAAACCTCTCCAATATGAATCCGGATTCGCTTTACAGTGCCTACCACTACAGCCATCCACCTTTGGTAGAACGACTGAATGCCATTACGGAACGGGTGAAGAAGACTAGCTAGTGTGTGAAGATGTCATTGAAGGGCAGCTAGTTAAGCCAAAGACAAAGGATACATATTTGGCTCGATGGAGTGTACGTTCGTGTCTTTCTTACATTTGCGTGCGCCTTTTTGTAGATACAACGAACACTAACAATCTTGAAGCAGTGATAAATCCTAGATGATGACGCATCATATTATCAAGAATGAACAAACAGCAAACACAATATTTTCTAACAGCGATTCTGAGCGAGTACGAGGTACCGCATGCGTGTTTGCGAAGCATTGTAGATAATGTACTCACTGTCGTGATGCACTCCGCCCTCCGTCGGTCTTACAGGCTTTCCCACTGGCCACACGGCACCAGAGCTGTCAATCACATCACCAGTTGCGTCAGGGACACATAACCCTGGGCCTTTGCAGCTCTGAAAAGTAGCTGTCTTCGTGCGTCCTCCAGAGGAGACGTGCACGTACCGCGAAGCATTGTGGTCAGAGCCTGTCAGTTCCTTGCATTCTCCAAGCGCCACTTCACTCAGAAGAAGGATACACTTGTTGTTGCCTTGATGTGGACTGCCATAGCAGTATGCATGGGCTTTCGACAACTTATCCGAAAAGTAGATGCCTTTACCGTAAGTCTGGCCATTTGAAGGCACATTTGGTGGAGCGATGCGCAAGCCTTCACTGAGTATCCCGACCCAGTTACTCAAGCGACTTCCATGCCAAAGCACTTTTCGATTGCTGAAGTGCTTGTATGGTTCAAAGCGCCGCTCTTCATCAGGTTTATTGACACGAAAAACTGACAAGAAACGTAGACTGCTATCCACGTTCCGTCCACAGCAAAAGGAATTCCGCATGTAAGTCTGTACAAGCGAGTACTCATGAGATCCTTTTTCCAACGGATGCAATTGACAGTCTAGTTGATCTAGACATTCGTCAAGATAGTCGCGTTGCCGACATCTCTTGACGACATCAAGGTTGCCCATACCGCGAACATTCTCACTGAGTTCTTCCATCAATTGGACTTTTTTACCGAGTTTGATCATGGTATCAATCATCTCCAGGCGTGAATGATGAGGAATAATGGAGTAAAAGTGGCTGCTGAGACCCGAAAGCACGGTATTAGGAGTATTGCGAATGCGAATAGCTTCGTAAATCTGCTCCAGCGTTTCATAACCCTGTAAAATAGGTAAAGTGCATGTACAATGGATATGAAAGAGTTTGGAATTGACATACGAGTGCTACTTACTCTTTTGATCGTTGTCTTTGAGAGCCGACCAAGCGGCATATTCATACCTTCTATAACCAGAGTTTCTTCGTCGATAGCGGGGTAGCCAATACCATACGATGACGACCCATCCATCAAGTTTTCGCCGGCGATTAGCTGTAATAACTCTTGGACTTCATTTGGGACTCGAGATGGAAGGGTTGGTGCAACTGTGCGGTGACTGCTACTAGACAGTGACGGCGAGTAGCACAACGTGGGTGTAGACGACAACCGGCTAGTACGTTTCTTCGATGCGACTCCGACGTGCACCCCTAAGCGCTTGCCGAGCGATGGTTTCTCTGCTTTGTAAATATCCAGACTGCTTGTCACTGACGAAGTCAATGTCTCTGAATATGGTGTCCCCGCGGAATAATCCAATTCAATCCACGTATAGCTAAAATGTCGCAGGCAAAAACGTGAAATGATGGACCAAGTACTTGCGATTATGATACGAGCATTGCTCACCTTTCTTCCTGGTAGCGCAGCGAGTGTCGCTCCTCCCATTCGCACCTCGTATTGGACGCGAAAACTGTGCGAAACTCCTGCACCACCGTGTCTTCGCTCTCATACGGCCCGTTCAGCGTGACTTTCCCACTGTACCCCACTTTACCCGAGCGAACGCAGAGGTAAAATTGTCCCTCGTGCTCTAGTGCCTGAAGTGCAATGAATTCGCTCTGATTTTCGTGCACACGCGCCTGTTTGCGGAAATCAAAACAGCCAAACTCAATTAAACAAACAATCCTAATCTGCTCAGTTCTTATTCACATCAGTTTCTTACCCGTGTGAGCATTGCATCGCAGACTGTGCCATTACACTGACACACATACGCATTGCGTTTGAAGTCTTCAGGTAGGTACGGATCTGGTGTGATGTTGTGATGTGGCTTCGTTCTACCACCACCTCGACTACTACAATCATCATTTTCCTCAAAATCATATTCAGACTCTAGCCGTTGTAGCTTCAGTGCGTTTGCTGCCACGCTTCGTGTGCACATGCGTTTATTCATGGGTGGTGAAAGCGTGGCACCCATGACGCGTTTATTTCCAGAAGAAACAACAGCTGGAGAGATCTTTGCGAGGAGCTGCGTTGACGACAGAGCTGCTATTGGCCGTGATTGCGTGGGCGTCGCTCGTGTTGTCATAGCACGGCGTTTCCTAGTCATACTGCCTTTGCGTGAGAGGAATTGGGACGGATGGAGGAAGATAGATGATTGATGCGGCCGTTGGCTACTCCCTTGGACGGCGAAGAAGAATCTGCGAAAGGCCTCAAGCGAGTAAAAGAGGTTAAGAACCTCTTCAGTTGTTGTGATAACAACGTATCCAATACAAAAGGAAAGAAGAAGGAAAAAATAGAAGTCACAAATGCAAAAACATGGAAGGAGATGCTAGAAAAAGAGGAGAGAGTACCAATGGAGATTACGGCTTTTACACGATGGTAAAGGACACATGGACATACAGCTTAGGTATAGTGCATCGTTGTCTACGAGTTTATTTCGTTGTGCAAATCGAGGTAGCTCAAAGCTTTCATTATTGCATACATCTCTAAAATCGTCAATGGTCATATTTCGGTGAATCCATTTTCTTTGACGATCCGTAATGCCCATCACCTCCGAAAGAAGAATCCAAGTAGGTATCCATGTTCACCATTACGTATTTAACAGTTTATTTCATAAATAACAACATCAAACCCGTTATTTATGTAAATACATATTTGCTGCAGTTATCAGAGTCTTCTAAATGAATAGGGGGTATTATTATTTACTGTTTGACGGACTTGCCACCACAATCGCGAGCGCCGCAATTCCGTGCCAAGTTCAAAATGCTACCAAACAATGTGCCGGCTGTGATGGAACTATCGGCGATAGGGCCAGTGACCACCACGGGATGACGCGCATGTCGTTCTGTGTAGAACGCGAAACCGCATTGCTGTGGCTGCAGCGTCGCAAACGGATGGGAGGCAGAGAGTGTTTCCATTCGTACCGAAATGTTGCCGTTTGTGGCGTCGACATGGACCATCACACGCATCGACTGGTTGTTGTTCTTCGCCTCTGAGATCTTTTCTTGCAATGCACCCGTCTTCTCCACTAAGTGAGCCAATAGTTGGTCATCGTTCCATTGTGAGACTGCAGCCTCATCTGGATACCGCCAGGCCGATTGAATGTCAACATCCTCCAGTTCTGAAGGGAATCCCAACTCACGCGCGATCAAGATTGCCTTCTTGGCGCTTCGACCACCGGTGACATCCTCATAAATGTCTTGGACGGACAATTCGCTCTTGTATTCATCGATATGCTGCTTAAGGATCGTCGGCAAATCTGAAACCTCCGAAGCAGAGCATGCAGCGTTCAAAACCGAATTCAACACGCGATTGCCGGAGAATTCAATGCGCTGGATATTGTCACCTGTTTGCACAAAGTTTCGAATAGTGTTAAAAATTGGGACTCCAATCGCCAGACAAGCTTCGACATCAAAAGTCAACTCTTTTTCAAAAAGCTTCGACTGGATGAGCTTGTGCAGCGACTTTGACGACGAGGCGACGTTGACATTTGAGGTGATCAAGTGGATGTTGCGGTTGAGCCAGGTCGGGTACAGATCGTTGGCGTGACGCGCACAGTTCGAGACATCAATAATGAGCCAGTGTGGGAGGTGGTCCACACAGACATGGTTAAGGAACCGGTCGTGGTCGAAATCTTCAAACGGTTTGTGGAGGCAATCGGAGGTGATGCCACCATTGTGGTCTAGCAGCATTTTTGACGACGAATGCGTCGCAATTGCGCGGATGCGGATGTCTACGTTAAAGCGTTGCTTCAGGTATTCGCTTTGCTGACTGTACTGGTCTAGCAGCGCCTTACCAATACCTGGTTTGTCGAGTTCCAGCCCTACAACGCCGATAGAAATAGTCTGATCGGAGAGGAAGAACGCCGAGTGGACTGCTCGCAACGCCGCTGCCGAGTCTTCATACCGAACGACAGCTGAGATATTGCGCTCTGACGATCCCTGTGAAATGGCCAACACGTTGATTCCCGCGCGACCGAGTGCGCCAAAGAAACGACTGCAAACGCCTGGAGTATGACTCATATTGTCCCCAACAGCAGCGATGATACTAATGGGCGCGATGAATTCGGTCTTCTCGATCAGTCCGTGATGAATTTCTTTGAAAAACGTCTCGTTCACGACCTCTTTCGCGACTTCCGCGACACTCATAGGCACTGCAAAGCAGATCGAGTGCTCGGAACTCGCCTGCGCGATCAATACGACGTTAACCTTGACACGGTCCAGCGCACTAAACAACCGCGACGATGTGCCGTGCACGCCGACCATACCACTACCTTCGATATTGAAAAGCGCGAGATCGTCGACCGTCGAGAACCCGCTGACGATGTTTCGTGCGGTCGGTTGGCCGTTCGAGAGCGTGCGTTTGAGTTCCACACGCTTGCGGTGATGAATTTTTGTACCAGGGTGTTCTGGCTCAAATGTATTACGGATGTAGATCGGAATCGTCTCCAGAATGGCTGGTGTCATGGTCTTTGGATGGATGACCTTGGCACCAAAGTACGCCAGTTCCATCGCTTCTTCATAGGAAATTTCCGATAAAATCTTGGACTCAGGTACTCGACGTGGATCGGAGCTGAGCACACCGCTGACGTCCGTCCAGATCGTGATACTACTGGCGCTGAGCACGCGACCACAGATTGACGCTGTGAAGTCACTGCCGTCGCGCTTGAGTGTGGTCATCACCCCTTCTGTCGTGCTACAGATGAAGCCTGTGATGACGATATGCGTCAATTCCTGGCCATTGGGCTGTTTCTCCTGTAGAATCGCCTGCATCTTCTCCGTTGTGATATCATATTGAACCACCGGTCCATGGTCGTTATCTTGTTCTACGATCAGGAAATCACGCGCATCCACAAATCGATACTGGTGTGTTTTTCCATCTTTTGCGGCACGCAGCGTCAGTACAGCCGTGAGAATTTTGGCGGACCAGACTTCGCCATGACCGGAGATGAACTCGACGACGCTGTCGTTGTATGAACGCATGATGGAAATCGCACGTAGCAGTTCCGAGAGCCGCTTGATGTCGGCATCGATTGCTGCTTCAATGGGAGCACCAACATCTGTAGGAAGCAAATCACGAATGACTACGCGGTGCTTCTCGCGGATTGTGTCAAGAATCGCGTCGCATTCGTCTGCCTTGCGCTGCTTTGCCAGTTGCAGGAGATTAATGAGCAGGTCCGTGACTTTGGGTTTCCCGCCGATAGCAGAGACCACGACCGCTAGTTTGGGGGCATCTAGTGAAGCGATGATATCGCTCACTTGTGAGAACGCGGCGGTGCTGCCGACGGATGTGCCGCCGAATTTGTGCACGACGAATTTGGATTGTTTGGCGGTAGCGGTGGTGGTGTCCATTGGTGCTTTTGTAGAATGAAGAGATGACACGGCGGAATAAGGGTACAAAGCCCAACTCCCACGCCTCTGAGAATTGATTCCTCAGTTATAAAAATTCCAATACTATATCATATATTAATTTATTTTATAAATAAATATCCTGTATAAATAAATATATTTGTTTAACTGCTTAGAAGAGGAACTGCTAGTGAATGCGCAAATGTTGGCGCTGGTTCACAAGAAAAAGCTGAGGCAACTCTGAGAGTGATTGATTGCTCGCGTGTGTCCATATTGTGCGTGTGTGACATGCACGTCACGTCTACGGAAGCCATTGGTTCCATATGATTTATTTTGTTACGTGATATGGTGTATATATTATTTCCTCTATTGTATATTTATGCAGAATCTTGGGCGAGGATCGACATGTTCGATGGCTCTGGAAACTTGACGAGGTACCGCCACCTGCTGGCAACCCGCAACTGGTAGTAGAAAATGCCACTAACGCTGAGCACCGTCATACAGACTGCCGTTGTAACCGACTGGCCAAACTGCACCCACCCAATGAGACTCACTTCCACTAAAAACAGCGATGAAGCGAAGCCGAACAATTTATACGCCAACAGCCACTCAGATTCGCATCGCTTGAGCCACCATGCATGAAAAGGAGAAACCAAGTCCAGCTCAATGACTGTCAAGCTGCGCACTTCCCCTTCGAGTGTATGTGTCACGAAACGCGTGACGGCTAGTAGCAGCAGGGTACACGTGAGCATGCAGAGTAGCATAAAGATAAACTAGAAAGAGAAAACAAGTCAGTATCGTCGTTATCATCACTAGACTGGTCACCAAAAGGGAATCAAAACGCACCACTAGACAGCAGACTCCGCCGTAAAATACCAGTAGCACGTGATTAATATCGTCTTTGAAGTTTATCTCGACCATTGAAACCATCGAAAAACCTGCGAGCATCGCTGCTAGTTGCGAAATGGCTGTAAGCTGTTTGTGGCGCGCGTCGATGATGCGTTTCTCGTTCTCGAGTTTCAGCAAACGCCGCTCGCGCTCGAGGTCGGCGTTACGCCACGCGATCTCACGTAGAATAGCATCCTCGCGCCACTGCTTCTCCTGCTCGCGGTGCTGGAGATCTTCGTCGCGCCATTGCTTGGCGTTTTTGAGATCGTAGGACCCAAAGACCGCGTCCACCACCGCCCCTACAGCCGCCATGTCGTTTGTTCACTTTGACTTCACTTGAATGCGTTCCATGAAGCTTTAAATAGTGGACTCTTCTTCTAATAAAGTTATAGAAGAAATATGGATGGGATGTCGAGATGGCGTCTGATAAAGCTCCACTCCGGCGACACTCAGTGATCACTTCCTAGCGATACATAAATGCAGAAATGGCACAAAAGCGCCCATCTCCAGCAGATACTTCCATGTATCATCACTTCAACACTCTGTCCAGCGGAGCTCTCCGAATGTTTGTTCATGCCTTTCTTCGTGTGAATGTCCCGTTTTAGTGACTCAAACTGTCTTTTCGAAAAAACTCCGTTCAACCTTTATTCCCCACTTGTACGACGCGTCGTACAAATGATGTGGAGAATAAAGATTAAAACTAAGATTGCCTTGAGAGTAGACTTTGGGATTCATTGGATGGAGAGACTCCTTGGTGGCTCTTGCTGCGTGTGCAATCATCTTGAAAGGCCATGTTGACGATCAATCGCGTTTCCAGAAAAATGAAATTATACACCTTGGGTGGGGAAAAAAGATATATGGAGTTAGGAAAATCAAGTATACACCACAAGGTACTTCTCAGGAGTTTGAAAATTTCTAATTTCGGTGGCAACTCTTAAATGAATTGTTTCCAGCTTCTCAATAGTGAAGCGTATTGAATTGAAGTATTTATCACCTCACGTCCATCTATTGAGTGTTGCTTCAACAAAGAAATTGGCGGTAAGGATCTTTATGGTGTGCGACACTGCAAAAATAGTGAATGTCATTACACATTGTGGGATCGTGACATCAACGCCGCAATCAACATTTTGAGAGTATTCATCGACGAAGTGAAGAAAAAGAGGAGACTCGAGGCGTTCACAAAGAAAGAGAATGAATTGGTACTCGAAATCAAAAACTGAGATGGTAAACGACCTCATTGCTATGATTCTGGAAACAGATGAGTGTAACTATTTTCTCATTTGTATCATGCATGGTACAGAACACGTGCGGAATAAAGGTTAAGTGACGCTAATTGGTACGAGCAACGACAAAGCTCATAAACCTTCGTTTATCCTGAACAGTTGCTCATTCTCGGCACGTTCATCTGCATGGGTGTGAATTGACTGAAGGTGCCGTATTCTCCTTCACAGAACGTGTTCGATCCCGTATATTAGTTCACTTATCGCCTCGATCGTCTCTGCTATCCATTTGTCCAGATCCAATGTCTCATAGATCTCCTGATCTCCTAATCTCCTCTGTTCGAATTTCGGTGCTATTCTTCATTCTTACTTGTGCATTTGCGCTTACTTTGTAAAGACCAGTAGCCACTGTCCATTTTTATCTATCGGCTGATACTGAACAGCTGGTAGTGCCTCATAGTCCTATACACATGGTGTCAAACTTGTATGGTCAAATCCGGACAGCTTCATACTGATGTTGCCTTCCTTCTAGCGAACACGGCCATTGAGCTATTGCATGCAATATCCATGTTGGGATACATGTACGGCTCGAAGTGGATGGGTGCTTTCGGTTCGTCTGGCATTGCGTAGAACTGTGCAAGACACTTCATGCTCAGGTTAGTACGAGGAATGTCTGTGGCCAGAAGCGGCAACGACACAAGCGAAAATACACATTGAAGGCATGAGAATGCGATATAGCGATCCAAATCTGCTAACGAGAACTGACAATTCGTCGGGATGTGCTCATGTTTCAGACCATGTACTTCATTATTGTCTGGATGTGCTGTTTCTGATGGTTCTTGTGGGATACATATTCTTTGAGACATCGATGATGGAATGATGCGCATAGGTCCGTGTGACAGTAAAGATACAATGATGGAATTAATATGAATATCCACCGAATCATTTTACGATCGACTGTAGTACATACTACAATCACTGCAAAACTCTTTTCTGCAATTCCTCTACATCAACTGCAACCAACTCTGCTCTCCGCTTTGGTTGGATGTGTCAACGACAAGACCCTAGCCATCAGGTCACCAGGATCACAAAATACAATACATACGAACGAACTCATCTATACTTTACACTATATGAACAATAGATCAATATTTGTGTAATCTATGATCCCCATCTGCCGATCTTTTCTTGGTGCCAACAGGATGTGACTCCCAAATCAACTCGCCAGTTCCCAAATCACTTCCCAATGCCATCGTCGCTCACTCGCTCTTTTGCTTCGAGTCCGACGCATCGTTATACATGGCACTTAAATTCCCATTGCCACACCCGCTCTTCCCTCCGTTCCAACTAAGCGATGCTGATAGCAAACACTATGCACAGTTGGCCATGGTGCTAGTAGACCAGGCGCTGGGTGAATACGAACACTACGAGCGCGCACAATGTCGACAAGTGGACAAACGACGGTGGAAGATCATCAAATCACGCGAGAACGTCATCGCTTACAGTGAACGGCACCGTCATGTGTCCAATCACTCAACTCCTGCCCCAAAGCCTTTGGCTGCACAGTTGCGCAGTCGCACAGTGCGTGAGTCCACATCAGATGATTGTGCTTCTCCTGTCACCCCGACTACAGAAGCAGCAGCTCCAAAGAACAGTGACTGGAATTCGCCAAATTTACTGGCGGTCGGCACCATTGCGGGCTCGCTGGACGAAACTATGTATGGTGTGGCGACGTTCGATCCAGTATCGATGCTGCTCAAGACCACCCACACAAAAGACGGAGTGATGGACGGCGAAGTGCTCAGTCCAATCGAAGGACCGACACCTGACGAGCCCTATCGATTCTTAGGCATCAAGTGGATGGCTGTAGCCGGCGGAGGTGTTGCGAACGTCGTGCTCTGGCCGCGTGACTTTGTGTTTCTTGAGGCAACAGGTATTCGGGAGTTGCCAAATGGTAACCGCATCGGCTACCACGTTATGCACTCACTCGAGTTGCCAGGCTACGGCCCCATCCAACGGCGCCATGTGGTGCGCGGTCGGTTGTCGTCCTGCTATTTGTTCAAGCAGTTACCACAACAGACAGTTGATGTCTACATGAAGACACGAATTGACTCGAACTGCAAGCGTTTGCCTGAGACCATCGCTCAGTTTGTGTGTGCCACAGGTTTGCTCTACTGCTGGAAGGCCGTAGTATGCGCGCAAAACAAGAAACTTGTGCGGTTAGTGATGAAAACCCATCGGCAGCGACACAACCTCCCGATACCACCTCCTGAAAAAGCGTCTTCCTGTGGTATATGTAAAAATTCGATCGGCAAAATTCATCGCCGTGTCGATATCTGCCAGATCTGCTGTGTGTCTATGTGTTCCAAGTGCCGCGTGGCCAAGAAACTGAGCTTCGTGGGGGCTGACGCGAAGCAAGTCAACCTGGCCGTAGTCGTGTTTTGCACAAGTTGCGTCACTCAGAGTAACCAGACGAGTGCGCTTGAAGTTGCCAAGGAAGAAGTGCTGACTGGCCGCTGGGCGCATCTCTCGAAATATTCTGAGAAATCGGCCAGTGACGCTACACAGCGGCGGACGAGAAATTTGTCAGTAGTGTTAGCCGGCGGAGATGGGAACCAGTGGCACGCCAATTCTTTCCTGGTTGATCCTTCTACACAGCCGAAAACCCGCGTCTTGAACTCGAAAGGCTTAAAGGAGGTCACCAATAATATGGAACCGACCATCAACAGCAACCGACAACAACATCAGCAGCACCACCGCACATTAACGCACCAGGAGCAGCTCTGGTTGCGGATCGTAGAGCTCTGTGAAACCGCCGAGAGCGTATACCAGATCGCCAAGCAAACAACAACCACACATATCTCACGAGGCAGAGCCGCTTCGATTGATGGTCATCCCTGATATGAATAAAGAATTCGTAAAAGTGTAGACTTTGTGTGTGTTGACTATCTCGTTCAGTCGTAAGTAAAAAATCTTAAAATGGTTTATCTTGTGAAGTAGATCAACGTTTTTCTGTGGAGTCATATGTGATTGCTAATGGTTGCGTGGGCATACTGATATAGATGATTTACGCATGAGTATATTATCAAAATTTTCGTTTCGTAGCACAGAGAAAATATGGTATCTTCATCGATATCACGTAGGAATACAAGATACCTCTCCATATAAATCCATTGTGGTTACAGTCCCCATTGAGGTCCACAAGCAGGACTGTGTCCTGACTATAGGATCTCACGAATCAGAAGAAGCATTTCAAACGCTATGCTTTATGCTGTCGAAACAACTTAGGAGGTAGCGCAGGAGGTCCAATGAATACAAGTGCAGGAGAGCTGCCTCTTTTTTCTGGTGGCACTCCTGGGAACTAAGCAATATCAATGCTAGCACTTATCGACGAAGCGACGAAAGATCCATCGTGTCACTCTCAAAAAGTGGATGTTCTCACTTATACCAGCTCTCAGCGCCACAATCCTAGCGAGAATGGCATCATGGCGTTTACTAGTGAGTCCAACAGAGACAGCACGGCCATGTGATTGCGAAATGGTTTTTTGTTTACATTTTGTTGAAGCGGTTCTTTGCATTCATACACGTGGCTAGCAGAGAAAGAGCGCTTTGCATTCACTTCTTGCGCAGATGACGTTTACAGAGCACATCAGAGAGAAAGCGAAGGGAAAAAGTCACCTGAACACTTGGTATGTGAAATCATCTAGAGACATTGGATGTTTGACGTCCAAATTGACCACGAACAAAACGGTCTTCGGTAAAATCTCCCAGTTGGTAAGTATATTCCTACTTTGTCTATTACTACTCAACGAATGCATGCTATGTCGAATTTTCTTTCTCACCAAGATGAGATGATGTAGACACGTGCGGTCACTGTTGACAACTGCCATTTCGATGTAAGAGTGCACAACTCTCCTCCACGTACCGGTGGACCTTTCTGGTTGGTTAAGCATCTCCATCCAACTGTAGTCTCGTAGCAACAATCGCACGAAGCGAAGTGCAGCCAGACATCAGGAATGGTAAAGTGGAATCGAGAATGTGCAGAAACTCATACTTTTATTATAAAGCACAAAATATCTATCATATGCTCACGTAACGGATAAAATAACTTACTTTTAGTATTGAAGACTTTTTGGCGTATATTTTTGTGGTAAAGAATACCGCATATCAGTTCCCAGCTGAAGCATGTAATGCTGGTGGCGTGATATCTAAATGGTGGCCAGGCACCGTTCCCATCATTTTCATCAAGATGCCTCCATTTCTGTCGTTCTTGATTCCCGTTCTGTTAAATACAGACGAAGATTTCACTTCTTCACACAACTATCGTGCAGAAATAGACATCAAGTGGCCGACGAATGGTGCTAAAGTTCCCACTAGAAAAGCCGCTCTTCTCTCCATTAGACCTCAGCACCCAGGAATGTAAGGACTATGCTCATCTCACAGACAGCTTAGTCGACCAGGCTATCAAGGAGTACGGCGTGTACGTGAACGTGTTGCATCGTCAGTTAGACCGGAAGCAGTGGCGTGTTGTCAAGTCTCGTGAGAATGTCACAGCATACGGTGAACGGAGTCAGAAAATATCGTCATCTGCTCGCGCACGGCAGCAATCAGCACGCAGTACGAGCCTCCGATCGTCGCAGCACCCGTTCCGACCAGAGTTCGCCTCAGTGTCTGGTGAGAACGGTGAACACTGGGACTCACCCAATCTCTTGGGTGTTGGGACGATCGCTGGTACTCTGGACGATGCCATGTACGGCGTCGCCACCTTTGACGCTGTGTCGATGCTACTCAAGACCACGTACACAAAGGACGGTATTCTGGATGGTGAAGTCCTCTGTCCTATCGAAGGACCAAGTGCAAGCCAGCCTTATCGCTTTCTTGGTATCAAGTGGATGGCAGTAGGTGGAGGACCTGGCGCAGATCTCATTGTGTGGCCGCGGGATTATGTGTTTGTCGAAGCGTCAGGCATTCGTACTTTGGAAAATGGTGAGCGCATCGGCTACCATATCATTCACTCAGTCGATCTGCCTGGTTATGGCGCGTTGTCACGGAAACCCGTGGTGCGAGGACGACTGTCATCCTGTTATCTGTACAAGCAGCTGCCAAACACAACAGTTGACGTCTACATGAAGACGAGCATTGACGCCAACACCAAAAACGTGCCGGATGCGATCACGCAGCGATTGTGCGCCACGGGGCTACTTTACTGCTGGAAGGTGGTGGTGTGTTCCCAGAACAAAAAACTCGTACGATTGGTAATGAAGAACCGCAAAGAGCAACGCGGTGGTAGCCCCCCACAGAGTGCAATTACCGCAGTCAAATGCACTGTGTGTCGAAAGACTTTGGGTAAACTCAATCGCGTTGATACATGTCAGCTGTGTTCAGCGTCCGTGTGCTCACGCTGCTGCGTGGCCAAGAAGCTCAGTTTCGTTGGCTCCGGAGTCAAGCAAGTCAATCGAATGACGGTCGTATTCTGCTCCAGCTGCATCACACAGAGCAACCAGACGAGCGCATTTGAGATTGCGAGGGAAGAGGTACTTACCGGACGATGGGCGATGCTGCCATCATTGCCACGCCTCACAACGACTTTGTACTCCATGAAGGACTCGATTCGTCTGACTGAAGAGAATGAAGCGAGTGGTGTTACAGTGGAATCTTCGTTGGTAGCAACCGCATCTGCTGGTAGCTCGTTTGATACGGCCATTAAACTTGAGACAGAGTCTGTGGACGACGAAGACACCAAGAGTGAAGTACAATCAAGTATAGACGATGAGTTACAAAAACATACTACGTCAACGGCGGCGTTTGGTGATGGGAAGCCACTCACGTATCAGCAGCAACTTTGGCTGCAAATCTCAGAGCTCTGTGCGACAGCGGAGAAGGTGTATCAGTACACACAGGAAACGACCCGCGAGCACGTCGCGTAAGTCAACAACTATATCGTTTTATTATATAGGAAATAGTACTAAATAGAATGAGAGCTGTCCTTGGTGTCGAAAGACTGTAATGAATACATGTTCACATGAAGGCAGCAGAAAAGTGGAGGTGTTACTCTAACAAAGATTAGGGACAGAGTAATCACACTGTAGAACAGACAGATGAAGATGAGCAATGCAGACGAAGCAACACACGTTATTTCCCCAACCGTGTGGTACAGAAATAAGTTCACGCTACATTCTCGTCAATTATCAACGAGACAGAGACACCTCCATAGAAGATGAAGACTATAAAGCCAATTCCGTCATAGCGATACAAACTCAATGCCTACTGTATAGGTACGATGTATGTCATGTGGCTGAAGGACAGCGAGTTGTGTTTCTTCGACAATAGCACTCCACTTTGTTGCATGTGTAGAAGTAGAGAAGACTGTCGTGGGACCATGTCGCTATTATGATTTCCGTCGAGCATGTCGATATCGCTTACAGCGTTTGGATAATTCACCCAATTTATAAAATGGTTCAAGGAACTTGAGAATCACATGATCTTATTTAAACTTGATTTCACTATAGAGGTAGGAGCAAGACATCTACGGATACTTTACGCTTGGCTAGGAGATGACAAGAACCAGAAGTGTGTGGTCCTCACAACGGAATTTGGACGGTAGAAGGCAAGAGAACAGCTTAGCGCGGATCGCCGTGCAGTAGACCATGTCTTTCCAACGTGTACGCGCGTGGTGTGCACGGGTGGCGACTCGCGTGGCTGGCAGGAATAACGCGCGTGCTGGCGCTCCCACTACCCGCTTTGAAGCGATGAATGCTGGCAATATCATCTACATCAGCGTAGTAGAGATGGATGATCACTCTCGAAAACAACGTCATCCTCCTACTCACATGGAAGGAAGCGTAGTAGAGCGGCAACAGTACCAGCGCTCGTCTCCACCTGTGCTCCTAAAGGCAAAGGAAAGAAAGAAAGCAAACGGCGTAATATCTAAAGACCATACATCTCTTCCTATACCTCATCACGTCGTACGAAAAGAAGATCGCAAAGTAGACAATATACAGAGAGCCACACGCACAAAGCCAGGTCATTACCATATTGTGAGTAAAAGCAAAATGCATCGCCGGATCACCATGCCGATGAAGTCATATACGCAAAAGACTCCATACACCACCT
The DNA here is from genome assembly GCA_001600495.1 of Pilasporangium apinafurcum. NCBI lineage: Eukaryota > Oomycota > Peronosporomycetes > Pythiales > Pythiaceae > Pilasporangium > Pilasporangium apinafurcum. The sequence goes on from BCKE01000083.1 coordinate 35,108, forward strand.
CTTTCATCCCCATCCAAAGAGCGAAACTCACTGACGAGATAATCAATCGCTTACGTATTCTCGGTGGTCTCAATCCAGATGATTGTGTCCCGCCATGGGAGGCAGACACAACGGATCGCTGGAGCTTAGAGCCAGCGTTTGGTGCAGCTATGGTGGCCGAGTATTACATTTTGAGGATGAATGAGAAACCGTACGGTCTATAGGCTCATTATACGATAGAATCCACATGTGACAAACATGTACACACGAACATGTAGTATTTCCTGTAAATCTGAGGCAGAGTAACAAACTCATGAACGCGTTGAAAAATGCGAGCAACATGGCTACGCTTCTAGCATTAGATGCATGGAACCATTTCAGGTCGTACTTTAGTGAATTGAAGAGTATACTATAAAAAACAGAATAATAATACGCCGAATACGGTAGTGATTCTTCAATTCTGAAACGAATAAATCACCCAGGTATCCAGCGTAACCCACAGTAAATTCAGTAAATTGGGGGGAAACGATGTGGCGCTGCGCAGCAGGAAGGAGCCTCGCCGCCGCGCTGCGGCCATCTGCACATGCGACTGCTATTCATCCGACGATGATGACCACCACACTGGCACTGCGTCAGTTGACGCGGTCGATCACCAGCACGACACCGTTACTATATGCGCGAGGTAAGTGTTTCGATTGACTAATCACCTGATTAAGAAATAACATTTTGTGGGAAACACATTCACAGCAAATCGAGCGCTGGAACTCAAGTATGTGGATGGTGCATGCACATTGGCGGTGCCACTACCGCTGAGTGGTTTTGATGAAGAACGCGTGTTCAGTCTCCCTCCAGGTGCGTCTGATCAGGTGCTTAATAGATTCTTCAACTTTATAACCACGTCTGTTTGCTGATTTAGAAACGACGGTGGCGAACATTATCGCACAGATTGAGGCCGAGGACAAATCTGTGCAGACAGTTGAGATCCGCTCCAAGGATGGGGAACCGTTTAAACCGGACGATACACTCAACAAGATTCTCACGGATGATTTTGAACTCGTTGTGAACGAACGTGTGCTTCCAGTCACAGCGCCTGTATTTACAGGTTCGTGTTTAGATTTTTTTTTCCTTCTTCTTTCTCCCAAGAGAAGGAAAGAGAAACTAATTGAGCTGGCTTAGGCAATGCGTACGTGAGCGCTCTGGACGACGGTGAGCTCGATGTGCGTGCCGTCGCACAGAAATCGGCAGTGATTGCGTTGCGTCGTGCACTTGAAACACTTGGGAAATGGAAAATCAACTATTCCGTACGAATCTACGAGATTTATATTGGTGTAAACATTCATCAAGGCAAAGTATTGATCAGTGCATTGTTTGTATAGGAATTCGTCGATATGTGCCGTGAACGTGGCATCCCAAAGAAGCAGGCTCCAGAAGTGCTCAAGGCCTTCCATCAATCGGGCGTGGTGTTCTACTTTGGCAAGGCTGAGGATGAAGATCTGCAACATGCCATTTTCTTGCAGCCTCGCAGCATCCTCGACTCGTACTTGGAATCCATCGGGCTCTCTCCGGTTTCGACACAGCTCTTCCTGCAACAACGGGAGAAATTACTCCAGAAGATCCAGTCACTCGAACCAGAACACGTCGCTCTGATGAATCTCAGTCGAGAACTGCACAAGGCGGCATCACGCCAAGCGAACGCTGTTTCTTATGTGCTCTCCGCATCGCTCGTGGGCACGTTTGGCCTTTACTTTTGGCTGTCATTCATCCATTTCTCGTGGGATATCATGGAGCCCGTGACGTATTTCACTGGTTTTGGTGTCTCCATCGTTGGCTACGCGTGGTGGAGCATCACGAACCAAGAGTACGAGTACGAAAACATTTATGACTACGTCTACAAGAAACGCTACCACAAGTTGATTATCAATTCCAACTTTGACCAAGCACGCCTCGATGAAGTGACAAAAACGCTAGACAATTGGAAAGATCAACTTGGGCAAGTCGATCAAGTGCTGAAGAAATCCACGCACTTGCAAGCATCTTACATCCATTTGCTGGACCAAGATCCAGCCAAGGACATTCCTTTTTTTCCATCGTCACAACTAGCAGAGAAGAATACGCATTAAGGTTTCTCTCCCTTTGCTGGATGAATATATGGTGGCTTTGTAACAATGAGATGAAGAAGAAGAGCAAAGAGTAGTTGCTTGTATTCATGGTTGTAGTGAAGACAAAGAGTTTCTGCTCAAAATTGATTTGTTGATAGAAAAAAACGCGCTCAAAATTGCTGTCTCATCTTGGATTATAAAATTTCCTATCCGAGACGCGTGTATGTTTGGTTTCGCGTCATTCGCGCAACCACAAAAGCGACGGCACCACCAAACACAGAGAAAGCAGCCACAAGCGCCGCAATGGAGAACGCAGCGGTATGATGAGTGTCAACCGTCGCTGTCTTTGATGCTCGAAGGATGGCTGAATTGCTGACCACAGCATCCTCCGTGTCTTCCTTAGCAGGCAATTCTTCCGACTGCAGCGGTAGATCACTGAATACAAGGTCATCCGTAGGTTTCACAGGACGCTTGGCAGCCTTGGCTGTGTCGAACGGGACAATCCCCCAATGAGAGCCGCCATAAATGGGCGTCTCAGTGAACACTAGTTCTTCGTCGGTGATGTCAGGTACGACATAGTGGCAGTCTGACTCAATGCCGAGGTTGTTTTTCCCGCGGACGATCTTAAAGAACCCGTCCATGCCCCAGTACGTGCCCCACGAGTTGCGCACGTGCCAGTACTTGACGCCGTCTTCCTCACCCCATCCGACGATCTCGACGTCATGGTCAATGTCCAGAAACCCTGTCGTGTCCTCAAAGATACCGGCCGAGTAGTTGAATACGAAACCGTTGCTGCAGGCGATACCGCAGGTGATCGGCCCGTTCAACAACTCCTTCATCATGGCGTGTTCGCCCGAGACGTGGCCATACTCCTTGGCACGGTAGCGAACAACTGTTTTCACTGGGAAGCACACTGGATTGGCTGGATCGTCCAACAGCGGCATGCAACTGTAGATAGAAGACACATCATCATGTTAGCATTGATGATAGCTATTAAACCGTTCTATAATGCCAAACTCACTTCATGCAGTAGCCCTCTGGGGGACAGGTACCGTTCGTGGTCGTGTACTTGGTATAGTCGGTGGCGCTGTAAGGCAAACAGCTCTCATGTGGTAGACCGTAGTGATGCATGAACTCGAACACGTCCGAGGGTTCGCCACCACCGCATCCGAGCGACAGACCGTGCGCGGGAGCGCAATTGAGGAACGACTGTCGGCCAAGAATCACGTCCGGTCCGTGGTAGCCTTGTTTCTTGTGCATCATCTTGATGCGGTCTTGGGCGGCCGAGAGCGCGGCATGCGCAAAGCACGAACCGCAGTATTGTGGGATGTGCTGGTTCCACGATGGCGTGCAGTAACCCTGTTCGCACCAGTCTAACTTCTTCGGGAAGCTTGAGAGCTCCATGATCTGCTCATCCGTCAGCGATGGCAGCGCATGCACTGTTGGGTGCAAATGCTCACGGCCCTTAAATGTGCGTTCACACATACGTTTGGCCGAAACAACAGGTGAAGAGGTCAGTACGACTAATAGCGACGCAGAAGCCACGAAGAAGCGCAGCGTTGATGACAGCATCATCATCGTTGTCTGTGAGCGCAGAAAAAAACCGGAAGTGAAGGAGGGAGTCCTCCATTCTGGCTGTGCTTCATCCAATGTGCCCACCCATGCTTACTCATCTCCGCTTGCGAGAAAGAGGTGAGCCAATCATCGCGAATGTAGCGACGATATCGCATTTTTAGCCAATGGCAAGAAGCGGAGATGGGCATTTTTTTATTATTATTTCGTCTGATGGGGTACGTGAGTTGAAGACATGTCTTGCTGAGAACAATACGAGAGAGGAAGAAGACGATGGCGGAGGAATGGGAAATGCTCAAGTTCCAACCATGGAACAGCGCGCCGGACGTTTCCTTCTGGCAAAAATTGGCATCACTGAAGCTCAATGAATTTCAGCTGAACGACCAAGCGCAGGTATGTATACATAGAAAGATTGAGTATCCAATAAGACACATGTTCTCAAGTGGGTTGAACTTCCTCTGTGCATGCTAAAGGAAATAGTTGGGTATTTTACCCCTGGCCGCTCTGTGAGTGTACCTGCGCGCTTCACGATTGATGATAGCGCGTTCCAAAAGGCACACTTCGAAGAGGACAGGTATGAGATCCATAATGATTACAATATAAGTTGAAGAAATTATTAAACCATAGCGGGTTGTGTACAGCGCGACTGACCGTACCCGCTACGAATGGCAAGCACCCGGAGTACTGTACAACACTAATACACTAGAGGTACATAGCGATTTTTGTCGAATATGATGTCATTGTGCTTCATGTTGTTGCTATTGTTCGTTTGACAGGATTTTAAGAATCTGGACAAGTCAGTGGTGCTTCAGCAAGCAAGAGATAAGATCCTCGATCTGATTTTGTCGGATGATAGTAGCAATGCGGGTTCTTCATCCAGTACAGACATACTCAACTCGTTTGTGCTGGTGACGTTTGCAGATCTCAAGAAGCACTCGTTCCTATACTGGTTTGGCTTTCCTGCGGTCTCCCCTCCTTTACCGTTCGTCAGCAAAGCCCCTGCTCCAGTATCTTCAATCCTTTCCACCTCCGAGCAAGTCCAAGCACTGCGAGGGTTGATGAGCCTGCGCCGACTGAATGCAGCACAGTCAGTCGTCATATCTAATTTTTCTCCATTTTTCGTCATTGAGCGCCTCACTGAATCAAACGATGGCAACTCCATCCGCGTGCAAAACTTGGACACTTGGAGACGCGATTCAAATTGCTCAACGGATAGTGCAAAAATCATTTTTGGGTTTGTGGATCCATGCCCATTGACGACAAATCCCGGATGGCCGTTGCGTAACTACTTAGCTTTGCTGAGTGCACTTCCCAGCGATAAACTCGACCGTGGACAGCCACTCAAGATCATATCGTTCCGGGAACATTTGCACCATTTCACTGAAGTACCGGAAGATTTCAAATGGAAAGCATCGCTCGTCTTCGAAATCAAATGTAACCAACATTTTATGGCGGACAATCGATCAAGGAAGGATGTTCGTGTGATTGGATGGGAAACCAATGTCCGTGGAAAGTTAGGTCCGCGGGTGATGGAATTAGGTGGTCTATTAGATCCCATTCGACTAGCGGAGACATCGGTGGACTTAAATTTGAAGCTGATGCGTTGGCGTCAGTTGCCGTCACTGGACTTGGAAATGATTGCACAGACCAAGTGTTTATTACTCGGTGCTGGAACACTGGGATGCTACACAGCACGGAGTTTGTTGTCGTGGGGGTTTCGTCACATCACCTTCGTTGATAATTCTACTGTCAGTCATTCGAATCCGGTTCGTCAGCCTCTGTTTGAATTTCAAGACTGTGGGAAACGTAAGGGTGAGTGCGCTGCCAATGCTATGAAGCGCATTTTCCCGCTAGTGAATGCGAATTCCGTGCATTTAACGATTCCTATGGCTGGACACGTGCTGAGTAGTCCACAGTTGATCGACGAGGCAAAACGCGGCCTTGAAACGTTGAAAGAACTGATCGATTCGCACGACGTAATCTTTATGGGGACCGATTCACGCGAAAGCCGCTGGTTACCAACTGTGATTGCGGCATCAAAGAAGAAGCTACTGTTGAACACTGCACTAGGATTCGATAGCTACCTCGTTATGCGGCACGGCGTACATCCAGTCGATGACCAAAAGAAGGCTTCTCTAGGGTGCTACTTCTGCAATGACGTGGTGAGTCCACGTGATTCATTGAAAGACCGCACTCTTGATCAAATGTGCACCGTCACGCGCCCTGGTCTCGCCCCAATTGCAGCGGCAACAGCGGTGGAGCTTCTGGTCGCTGTGTTACATTCTCCAGAAGGAAAATATGCAAGTGCTGAGAAACCAACGGATGGCTCCATGCCGATGGGTTTTATCCCACATCAGCTTCGTGGTTTCATGAACGCTTTCCAGATGATGGTGATCACAGGTGAAGCGTTTGACAAATGCATCGCCTGCAGTCCCAAGGTCTTGGCTGCATACGAAGTCAATGAATTTGAGCTGTTGGAGAAGGCGTGTAACTCCAACACGTACTTAGAAGAGCTCACAGGCTTAAATAAACTCACAGAAGAAGCAGACTCTCTTATGATTGATTTAGAAGACAGTGATGAAGATGGAGATATGATGTAATCTGCTTTGGGTTTGATGTGTTGGTAGGAGCTTTTTTTTTGCTTGATTCTGAATTAATGTAAAAAAAGTTAAAATGGGATTTGATTCGGCGCTGTACATTCTTTTAAGCAGGACGTTTATATAATATGCATTTCCATCGCTGTTCACACGTATCGATTTGGATTTGCTTGCATATTTGCACTCAACTGTGTGAACGTACGTTGTGGAATTCCAAGTGTACTCGAGGTGCTTTCCAATCGGGCACATCCGTCCATGCTCCATCGTGGATCATGCAGAATACTGTCCTGGTATACATATGATGGCGTCGCTTTCTGCAAATCTAATCGCGCGAGGTGCTGCAAACGGAACTGCTCAAATCTGTTCAGTTCCAGCTTCCGAAGCACCACGGGTTCGTCCATCTCGGATCTCCTTGTCGAGTATTGGGAGATGTTTTCTCGTCTATAAATTTCGTCCCGTTGCGGTTCTGGTAGCTGTGTATATCGATCGAACGCATCATGTGTGGTGATTGGCATTGGTTCCGTGTTACTTCTCGGTCGCATCAGCGGCAATGTTCGCACGAGATCACTAACCGTAGACGAGCGGATTCTTCCGATCTTGATCGTCGGGGCCTTTTGTGGAGTCCTTCGACAGACAGCAGTCTCACTCGCAATGTACCTGCGACTATTGTTTCCTTCTAATTGTCTGGATGGAAGTGTCAATACACCCCAATGTGCTTGTGAATATGAGAAGGAGTGCCGTTGCTCGGGAGGATCAAGCGTGAAGCGCACGACACGAGTATCAGTGGGATTCTTCTTCGTCATCCTTGTTGCTGCTGTCTGTAAAGAAGGTTACTGTTTGAGATATGGTGCATTGAGAACAGGAGAGAAAAACCACGCCCATGATGCGCGCGTCTACCCGCACCAGCCTACTTCATGTCTTCAACACATGCGCGTTTCCTTTCACCATCGAAATGATCGTCATATGCAATTAATCATGGTGCGTTCTTAAAGGGCTACGGCTTTTACAATAAATAGTTTAATACTTAGATTTTTATAAATAAGGTGCGGATCTTAATCTAAATGCGGCTTTATTGGAAACTGATTTCTTTCGTGGTGACCTTTCATCCCTTTGGTTGAACAAAAGTTGGATCAATGCTCGCACTTGAAGAGGAAATCTGGCTCGGCCAATGGCGCGGAGGGGCATTGTGACGGTGCCATTTCTATTCCTGCTGCTACTGTTGTGTGGTGTAAGGCTTATCAAAAGCGACGATGCTCCTTCTTTGTCAGCAGCAGAAGAAACGGCGCAAGAATGGCAGCTAGGAAACGATCAATTCGATTGGCAGCAAAGCGAACCCAACAGCACTGTGAAAATCGTCGGTCGAGGCGTAGAAGACGTGGATGGGCGGATATACTTTGCAGGATACAAAACATACACCACACAAGACGATACTGTCGGTGATATGAATATGTTTATAGCATGTCTTGACGTTGATAATGTGATTATGTGGACGAAAGAGGTAGGTTGGCACAAGTGTATAAAAGCATCATGGTGCTTGGAACAATGCTGTATTAGTGTTAATACCTTTTTTCTGTCATAGCTAGGGACGAATGAGATTGATGCTGCGAATTTTATCACGATTGTGAATGAAACCTTAAGTGATAACAGCAGTTCTATGGAGCAAATGTTGTATGTCGTTGGCACGACGTGGGGCTACTTGGACGAAGGCGGTCATGCGCTTAATGGGTTTGGGCAGTTCGGCGGGCGTGATGTTGTGCTTGTGAAATTAACGCTGAGTGGTGAAAAATTGTGGGCTCGTCAAGTAAGTCTTCTTATATTATATCGGTCTAATTGGGACACTGACTTGGTTGATGCTCATACACTTAATTGCACTTTGTAGTTCGGCTCCACTGCAAATGATTTTGGCTATGGTGTAAAGTTGGATGACACTTTCAATACGATGCTGCTCACGGGAGGGTGTATTACGGATCAAACCGATTCGACCGTGGAAGTTGATGTTGCCGAAGTGCTGGAAACGCGGCACTCCTTTGCTGTGTACGAGCAGCAGATGATGGACCCGCGTCCACGGCGGAATGTTCGCCATCAGCAGTATCAATTTGCTGCTAGCTTCAACTTTAAAGGAGATTTACTGGATTTTACTATGGATGGAGGAGTCACATTAACTCCTAGACGGCGCCGGATCAATGAAAACGGTTTGGTGGGCGAATACACTGTTGTGTTGAATCGACAACCACTCGATGATGTTGTAGTACGCGCTGAAGATGTGCAATTAGTAGATGGAAATGGAAAGAAACGAAAACAGCTACAGCTACTCTCAGTCAATGGGTACCAAGAGTTGGTGTTTTCGAGATCGAACTGGAATCGTGAACAGGTTGTTCGAGTTTCTGCGGTAGATGATTATATTGCGGAAGGTCGACACTACTCTGTCATTACGCACTCTGTCTCTAGTCATGACCCTAATTTTAATGGTATGGAGACTCCATTTCTTTATGGACGGAACATTACGATGCAGATTGACGACAACGATATCGCTGGAATTACCCTGACGCGAAAACACATGTTTGTAGCTGAAGGAGGTGGCAATGATAGCTACAATGTTGTGCTAAATTCAATGCCCTGGTATCCAGTTGATGTTGTTGTTTTACCGGTACATCCAAATCAAACCCAAGTAAGGCCATCGGTGATTCATTTTTCACCAGAAAAATGGAATATATCGCAGATTATCAATGTGTTTGCAGTTGATGATCCTATCTCAGAAGTCGAGTATGGTGGGCTGCACAGTGGGGGACAGCTGCTTCATTATAGCGTGAGCAAGGACTTCCGCTATCATACCCGACGTCCGACCTGTTTCGACATCACTAATTGTGACTCAAATGCTCTTGACGATTGCGTTTTGCCCGACATTTCGTCGGCAGACTTTCCAGTTCAAGTGTGTGACATCACTAGCGACTGTGACTTTACGCTCGGCAATGGGGCATGTGTGGCTACCGTTGATTCCAGACTTGGTGCAGTACCTGTTCGTTTTGGCAGTCATTCACTCGATCCGAGTATCAATGAAAACGATGATGCTGTGACGACACTCAACTATTCTGCTCTTCGCGAACTGATTGTGCAACAAAAGCGCGATCCCAACATATCTCACGTGTTTAATGGAAGTGACGAATTTGTCTTTGTACCACCCTCACCAGAACTTCGCGGATTCGTATTAAGTTTTCTCGGTCTATTAAATCTAGATCAGGTTGAAAAGCTTTTTCTAAACTCAAAAAGAACGCTTCGCGCAATTTGTGATGGGATTGCACGTCTGGATATGCTTCGTTGGGGATTTGAAGAATGGCCAAACGGATATGTTGAGCGAGTGCTTGAAGCAACTTTCGCAATGTTTCCCAACTTCATTTTGGAGCGTCATGCATGGAATTGCGGAGCAAGTATATTTTACCCTGGAAGCAGCATCAATGTTAGTATATGGGACAACGACCCTGGTGTTACGCTCTCTGAGTCATCTTTGTATGTATCCGAAGACTCTGAGACAAATCAAGATGATAAAATGATTGGAACATACACGATTGTATTAAACGCGCCCCCTACAGCGAACGCAAGCCAGCCCCAGATCCTTCAGTCGATGTGTAGTGACGTACAGTCAGATGCGTGTGGGTTTTGGGACAACTTCATGCAAGTTGCTGAGAACATATACGATGTTTCGCCTTCGAATACGATAAATATCAGCATTGCTATCGTCGGTAACTCACGGCTGGAAATTACACCGCCAGTAGTTACGTTCAGTGCGGAAGATTGGTTTTTACCCCAGCTTATTCAAGTTAAAGCGAAAAATAATCAAATAGCTGAGCCGGATATGAACTATGCGCTATCGCATCATGTTGAAGATTCACTCTATGGATATAATAACGACACAGCCTTCTGGTTTCAAGGGACATTCGCTGTCGCAACATCTAAACGCTTTCCAGAATGGAAGACAAGCACAGAAAATATTGGAATTCCGTACAATACAATTCCAACTCTCCTGCATTCACCTGATCATAGACAAGTCAATATTCTTGTGCGAGATAACCAAACACCGGGTGTTCAATTAACTGTAAATCAACCTGACAGGAAAATCACGACCCAAGAGTCAACTGATGATATGGAATGGGTGGGTGACTATGTCTCTACCATGGCGTTTAGTGATATTTCATTGGCAATTACAAGCTCTGGCAGTGAAACAGGACTTGGAACGGGGACTGTTTTAAAAAGCATTCTAGTTCTTGCTCCGAATACGACCACCTTCATGAAGTTTCATGTTCCATTCATGCACGAAGGTGACTCTAAGTTGTTTTTCTCTAGTGCGGCACTACAGCTTTATCAAACTCCGTTCAAGATCTTTAACATCTCTGACAATGAAGCTACTGATACAGACACCAGCACAACTGACAATGGACTCTTTTCAAAAGCATATCGTCTTCGCATTACTTTGGTTCATAATGACTGGACCCGCGATGGGCTCACGTCTACTGAAGATGAAAATAAGCCCACACCTGTCAACTTCGTAGCTGACCCATTTATTGAAGTTACTGCTATTGTCGAAAAAGGTCGCTCCATTGACATCGATGTAACCCATCTCATCACTATGGTGCTTCCAACGCGCCTGTCAGTCGTGTCATTTCGAGTTGAGGTATTAGATGACAGTTCCAACAGTACAACATCAACGACTCAACTCTGCTCCTCTCTATTTGAACGGAAGCTTCGACCAAAGCTTGTAATTGCGTATCAGTTTCCTAATCTTTTACAAAACGCCATTGCAACCCAGAGCTCGACTTCGGTGTCAACCGAATCTGAGGAACTTCTGTCTGCTTCATTTGCGATCGATGGTAAACGCTATATGAGCAGTTTTGCTGTGACAGATGAAGAAACTGATGCATGGTGGGAGGTCACTCTCCCGGAAGTAAAAAGAGTTGGTACCATTGCTGTATTTGTGCCTGGCCTGATATACTCTGACGTTGTTGATAGGAATACCGTCTACATTGTGTTGATTGCATCACTAACGCCTTTCAACTCGTCCGCGATGCCAATTGAGACGGCCAAAAAGTTAGGTTGCCCAGTGGCATGTCCACATTGGCATCGTGCTGCTGTACGCAAAGGAATTTTACTCTGGAATCTACAGGCTGGAGTGCGAGCATTGCGGATATATAGGGAAGGCATAGGCACCTTAGCTCTCGCCCAAGTTGAAGCGTACGACTCGTATGTATCAATTACACCTACATCTGACGGTGAAGGAATCCGATCAAGGTTAAAGACGGAATGGCTGTCGAAGAAAGAACCTGATTCGTGGCGAATACTTCAAACAACAAAGCAAACAGAAGATGAAAATCTTGCTACTGGAATGATTACAAAACAAAGTAGTACCAGCCCAGATTACGCTTGGTCCGATTTAGCAGTGGATGGTCAAAGGCATAGCGTATGGGATTCTCTGGTCATTCAAGATGACGACACTCTCGAATCAATCGAAGCAGGGAGCACTCGAACTGAATCAGAGATGAATCCATGGTGGGAAGTGGACTTAGGTGAGGTGAAGCCTATCAAGTCTGTTGTGATATACCCGTACGTTGGAGAAAATGGATGTGGTTTCTGTGCAAACAATTCTGCCGAGGACGTGTTCCCCAAGTCAGCTCGTGATTTGTATGCTTATAGTCGCACGGATCGCTGGCTGTTACTAGACGATCCCTTCATACAGGAATTTGACATCGTGATATCAAATCTTTCGCTTAATGGATCCAACTCTGTCGCAATTATGACGAATAAGACTATGTCGTTCTCCTGTGCGAATGGTGTTACTTCTATTGCTTGGAACGACGCTTTCACGACGGGTAGATTCGTAACAATTCGAAAGAAGGGGATCGGAGTGCTGATGCTTAACGAAGTGGAAATTTATCGATGGAACCCAGCAACATTTTCTCGCTATTTGTTGGTGGAAATGTATGCAAATGGAGACAGTCCTTTGGCGATAAACAGTATTCAAGTGTATCCACCAACTGATTTTGAGTCGGCCGGTCAAACTACCGGATCGTCATTAGGATTCACCACTCCAATTGCGTACAATATTCATAGCGTCAGCTCTCAGTACTCTGCCACTGGTCCAGGCTCAGCACTTTCGCTCCAAAGTGTCTACAGTAGCGATTGTTATATCGCTTCGACTTCTTCCTATCACGAATGGGTGGTGCTGGAATTTGAAATGCCTATGCGGATTGGGCTGATTGAAATCGATACAGATGTACAGAAATGTGGAGCGAATGTCGCTCAGGTGACATCTATCAGTATTGCTTCACATGGAGCATTGCTTGATGGAATTCGCAGTGACGAAGCTTCAGCTGCGCTAAACACGGAGCTAAATGATGACTGTCAGATCGATGCAATGGGTATTGTGCAGAAAACATCCCTGACATGTCTATCATATATTTGCCCAGAAACAGCATGCCACACTCATCAACGAGTCGTTGGAGCGACGAACTCACTCATAATGAGCGATTTTAGTTCAGTTGTTATGTTTGGGAAAACCGAGTTGCTCCCACTTTCACGTCTTCCACTCTCGCAGAATGAACATCGCTCACTGCTATTGAGGGACAATCCTGTACAATTATGGACTTTTGACGAACAATCAAAGCGCCTTGTCACGATTATCCATCTTTGCGATGCTATCGCCGATCGAGCAACGAATGCCTACGCTATGACGACAGTTACACAATACATATCGTTATCAATTGATGACAAAAAGGAACAAACTTTCTTTTCAAGTGCAGTCACGGTTCAGCCGATAATGCCATCTTTTTCAGTGGAGTTTTGGCTGCTGTTTGAGTTTGAGCCCATTACATCTACAGATACATCCATGTCGATTGTTCATCTATATGCAAAAGCAGCTAGTGCGTCATCGGTTTTAGCTGAAATTGGGCATTCATCGATTGCTTTTTTCTTTATGCTCCGAGATCCATCTTCTGGGATGACGTGCACGGCTACTTTAGATGAAAACTCGCAAGTTCCAGGCTCGCAAACATGGATTCATGTTGTTGCATCCTATGACCAAAGCACTTCAAGTATCGCATTTTCGCTTCGGTTCACTCCTCTAGAGACAAGCGTGGTAGTAGAGGCATCTGCAAAAGTATCATGCAATCTAAACATTCTTTACGTATCCAACAAGTTCCTTCAATTTGGTGCTTTCGAAGCGGAGCGAAAGACTGGTCTAGTGGGATCTATAACGAATGTGGCCTGGTATGTGCATGCATTGAGCTCAGCAGAGATGTTGGACCACTACCACGATTTTCTTGATAGTGTAACAACTGCGACAGCACATGGTCACAACTCATACGCCATGAAGTTAATGTCTAAACCGCAAGTTCCTGTCACAATTGAGATCAACGCAGAAAGTGAATGCTATCGATTTAATTTATGCAACGTCTCGGTGGTTCCCTCTGAACTGGTATTTACACCTGAAGATTGGATGCAAAACAAATATGTGCGGGTGTTAGCAACTGAGGATGAACTCTATGAAGGCTTGCATTCTACACAAATATTCCATTCGACATCTTCTTCTCCCGTGTACCAGCTGACTTCGTTCGCTGAAACACTGGCCGTTAATCAGGATCAAAGCGATGATGGAGCAATGCGGATTCGCGAATTAGAAGCGATCGTAGCTGAGTTCGATCGCGACCTTCAACTCAAACGAACACTGGAACAGCCTGACGTCCTGTGGAGTCGGTTAGAAGATCTGGCAGAAATTCACTGGAATTGGTCTGTTCAGTATGTTACAATGCAAGTAGTGGCTAGTGACTGGTACAATGAATCTCTCAGCGTAGAGGCTTTAACAGTTGTATTGATAGACAATACGGTTCCTGGCATCGAATTGTCGACGGGCTCCTTGATTGTGTCAGAAGATGGCAAAGGAAACGACTATCAAATGGTCCTTCTTTCGGAACCGGCAAGCATTGTCCAGATTACGTTAACCATCGATGAAGACTGCTATCGCGAATGTCTGTCTGCTCCACTATGTCCGTCGCAGACTCTAGCAGCAGAGAATCAGGCACTGTATCTGAGCTGCGGAAATGTAGATGGGAGTGGAAAGCTTTGCAATATTACTATATCACCACAAGTTCTCTTTTTCTCTGAATTGAACTGGAGTATCCCGCAAACGATACGTGTCATCGCCATCGATGATTTTCTAGACGAAGATGATCTGCATTTGACAAGCATTAAGGCAACATCAACAAGTTCTGATCCAGTTTACGACAACATGTTTCTGCCAGATGTGATTGTTGCAGTGGAAGACAACGATGAAACAGATGTGATATATTCGAGTAAACATATCATGCTATCCGAAAAAGGTGGTCCCTTCTCTTCCCTGGGCTATCCGACGGAAAGCTACTACACTCTGAGTTTACTTACCGAACCATGGGGCAATGTCACCATCGCCATGAGTAACGAAGCCAATCATTCATGCTACCGATCATGTGGCTATCACTTTGACAATGCTAGTTGTGGACTACCAAGACAACAAAGCGTTAGTAACGTTCGATTAAGCACGAATTCAACAAGGGAGATTCATCAAATACGACTGTCAATTCCCAGTGTGAACGAAGTTCAGCGAATCGTAACATACGCAGATCATATTGACCAAATCTTTCGTTTACAAGTCGCCGGGGGGTATGTTGAGGAAGTTCAGGTGATCACATTCCAATTTAATGATGTGTTCAAGCTTCGCTTCAAGTCAGATCAAGCTATAGCCAGTGCAATTACGTACCAACGAACATTCCGTATTGGCGCTAGTGATCGTACTACCCAAACTGCCGCACTCGATGGGTTCGTAGCAGCTAGAAGTGTGGAGGCAGCATTGAACACATTATTTGGCGGTGCAACAAGTGTACGCGTTACTCGTTCTCTAAGCTATAATTCAGGTACATTGAGCTGGACTGTCACATTCGTGCGATTGGTGGATAAAGATGCTGCTTTTCCGCTACTTTCTGCTATCCCAGATATATCGTTTGAAGGAACACTGACGGTTGTGCGTGCCACTCTGTCTGCCCCTCCAAGCGGTACTTTTGGCCTGAAATATGGGGATACCGAGTATTCGCGCGTCGATGTCCCAGTATTAGTCAATGCCGTGGACTTGGAAAGATTATTGCATGATCTTGACGGAGTGTATTCGGTCTCAGTTACGTTTAATGTGTTATCGCAAGGGTACGGATTCGAGTATCTGGTCACATTTACGGCTGTAGAAACGTTTTTTGAGCTCCAAGTAATAGACAGTTCTGGCATAATTCCAGCAAAAGGAGCAAGCTCGAGTATGCTGACGATATCGATTACGGAAAGGCAATCGCCTGCTCTCATTAATGGAGCCTTTGTCATTGAATATTTTAATTCATTTAATTCGACGAACAAGGTAAACTCTACGAATCCTATTTCATGGAATGCATCTGTGGAGACGATGATGAAGGAACTGAGCACACTGAATGGAGTGGGAAATGTTTCAGTCTTGCGTCGGAAGCTCTCACCAGAAGGAGGGATGGAATGGACAATTGAATTCAAAGACAACAATGGTAATATGGATCCGCTCATTGTCTCCTCGCTCAACCTCACCGGCAAAAATGCAGTTGTGGAGCAGCAAACAGTGCGAGATGGAGAATCGCTAGGTGGGACATTTTCAGTTGAAATGGGTGGATTGTTTACCAAGATTAACACGATAACCAATCGCGCGTACCTGATGGACATGCCACCACAAAATACAACAGAACTACCGTTTGATGTGTCAGCGACTGTGCTTCAACAAGCACTTTTTGACCTTAACATCACGGAACTTGCAGATGTGACGAGAATCGACTCAGATTGTGATGTATTTGCTGTCTGTAACGAATACACATGGATCATCAGCTATCGCAATAGTCCTGGAAATTTACCTCCCATTCGTGTCTACGGAAATGATACCTTAACCGGACGTGACGTGACCATACAAGCGTCTACCATCGCTAATGGAACATATATTCGTGGGAACTTCTCCCTTACTCTGAAGTTACTGGATCCAGACACAAAAACATTTTACGAGGGAACAACATGGAATCTGCCTGTAAACGTTAGCACTGCCGGGATGGATGAAGCGCTCGAGGCGCTGCGGTTTGTCCGCTCCAATCGGGAAGCCGAATTTAATCCCGAGACTGGGTATGGGCGTGGGGTAAAGTTTGACAAAGGTGTGCGTGTATTTCGTGAAGGCCCATATCACGATGGAGGGTATACGTGGCGGCTTGAATGGGCTATCGAGGACTACATTCGATTTTCTGATTTAGAGATCTGGATCAATACGACACTTGTCACGCAGGAGATCGAGCCTTTCGAAGTGCCTTCAGAGTTTGATTTGGACGGCTCGCCGCGCTGCTCCGCTATTCCAACCTCGCGTTTTGAGCGGGATAGTACCGATCCGTTTGGTCTTCGAGGCTTTTGTGTCTATGATATCGTCAACGTGACTCATCAGGAACGATTTTTGTGCAATTATACGGTTGAGAACCCATGGATTGTATTCACTCCTGAGAACTGGTGTCAACCTCAACATGTTCGCCTTTCTTCGGTGGATGATTTCATTGACGAAAAAACCATAGAGAACGGTAATGTGACGTTCTCCAGCGTAACCCACGTTGTCTACAGCGATGACTTGATCTATAACTCACTTCCGTTGGATCCTGTGCTAGTCGAAGTTGAAAGCGATGACTTGGCAGCAGTGTTCGTATCAGAGTCCAATTTGGAAGTGAGTGAAGACGGAGTATTAGTGGCAGAGTACTATCTTCAGCTGCTAACTGAGCCGCTCTATGACGTAAAAATTATCGTTCTACCTTGGCTAGATGGAGAAAATACTCAATGCTATCGATTCGATCTCTGCAATCTAACATTTCCTGTAGACGAATACGTGTTTACCCCCCAAAATTGGGATATACGACAGCAAGTTGTGGTTCACGCGACCGATGATGACCTCGACGAATACGATACTCATTCAACTGGTATCTCTCATATTTCTTACAGTGATGATCTGAAGTACCACGAAATTACAATCCCGAAGATCAGTGTCACAGTGTTCGATAACGACGACTCGTCTTTCCACGTGTCAAAAACCACATTATACGTCACAGAGGGGGGAATCTATGATGAATACGAGATGGTTTTGGGTACCGAGCCATTCGCCAAGGTTACGGTGAATATTAAGAACATTGGAACTGTGGGGAATTTTGCGATTGCCACGCCAGCTCAAATTACGTTCACATGGAAAAATTGGAATGTGAGCCAAGTCATTCGTGTGACTGCATTTGATGACTTTACTCAAGACCCAACAGACTCATCAAGCATACTGACGCATTCTCTCTCTACGAACGATCTCAACTACGCTAATTTGAAAGGACTTGAGACAGTCAAAGTCATGATATCGGATAATGACGTCTCAGGAATTGTGTTGTCGACCAACGCGATAGATGTCGTCGAATCCAATAAGACTATTCATACGTACAAGGTTCGCCTGACATCCGAACCTTGGTATCCTGTCATGGTACGACCGAATGCTACACACAACTGCTACATCCGACCAATAACAGGAGAAAGTGTGTGCAATGCAACCATTTTAAGCTCCAACTTGTACTTTGGGGCAAAAAACTGGAGTGTGTGGCAGGATGTGACGTTTCTAGCGGTGGATGACTGGCTCATGGAAGCTCCTGTGCATGAGGCAATAATTACTCATTCGACGGAAAGTACGGATCTGTTATATAAAGTTTCTGATTATTCAGACCGCGGAGGGAGTATTTCTTTGCGGATTACAGACAATGATGTCTCATTTGTCAACATTTCACTCGGAGGAGACAGCAAGCGCAATCAACTACATGTAGCAGAGGGGGGTTTCAATGACTCTTACGTTGTTTTCCTTAATTCAGAACCGTACGAAGACGTGATACTGACTCTTCGACCAACTTTAGAAAGAATCACTAATCTAGACAATAAATCCATCGTCGAAGCAGCTCAGATTGGTGTGATTTATGGATCAACTTCTTCAGTTGGATCGAGCGCTTCCATTATTCGTGAGCTTCAGCTTGTGTTCACACCACTGGATTGGGCTCAGCTACGGCTGTTGCGCGTCTTTGCCATTGATGATAAAATCGCCGAAGATCCTACGCAGTATACCACGATTACTCATGAAATCTCCAGTGCTGATAGCAACTACAACATTTCCAACAGTTCCACCGGTGTCGTCAGTATCCAGGTTATGGTCAACGACAAAGAATCGATTCCACCTCCGATCCCGCTTTCAGCCACATTTGACGCGTCTGGGTCCAAAATAGACGTTCTCTTTGACTCCAGCGTATACCATGCAGCGACGATGGTAGTGAGCAATAGCTACAGTACAGCCGTGACTAGCCAGTCGTCGTTATATATAATACGGTTCCGGACTTTTTCATGCTCGCTCGTGTTCGACATGGCTGCGGTAAAGTATACCCTTGGACGAACATCCTCGTGTATGTGGATTAATCAAAAGCAGTTACGAATGGTATTGGGAGTGGCTGCGACAATCACTTTGAATGATGTGTTGGTGCTTAATGAATGTTCGGTATTCGCGAATCAAATTTGCCAATCCACGACCGTGATTCGTGCACGCTACTCAAGTCGATCGTATACTCAGGCGAGTATTAGTGTCCAGCTTCCCGTCGATATCGTAAAACCAAACATAGTCTTAACAATGCCGACCGATGTAAGCAGCTGTGGCACCTGGGAGGTTGATGCGATACTGTCGACGGGGTCGGGTGGCCGTCCGTTCACCGAACTATACTGGTTTGCGTTACCGACGAGTTTATTGTCACTTCAAACGCAGGGAAGCGTCGATCTTTTGCTTACAAGAACCAAAGCGCTCTATACCAGTCTGAACAATCTCTGTACCAAATACTCTACGGATTGGAAGAGTGGGAAATCGAATACACTTCTGGTTTCGTCTGCCGATTTATCAAACAATGCAGATCTCGTATTGCTCTCCACCATGGCTCAGCTGCGGTCTGCATGCTACTTGCGATGGATAGCGCAGAGTGCGACCACTGTCAGATCCTTTCAGCTACAGCTTAATAGCACGCTTTTGGAACCTGGCATGAGTTACTTTATCGGATTGGGACTCACTAATGCTTTTAAGCAGCGCTCGATCGCGACTAAAACTTTTGCGGTTCGTAAGTTACCTGGACCAGTCGTATATGGCATTGGGGATACGAACATCTCCGTGACTCGAGTTGGTGACCCAGTAGAAATACAAGTCAATTCTACTGTCAGTTGCACTGAAATCATTGGAACCATCGTTGGATACCGCTGGTTTGCTTCAAAACGTGCAATTGGGGGCTCGGTCACGACATCGGTGGACTTGAATGGAACCAACACGGCGAAAGATCCCCGAATCTTTCGCATACCCCGCACACAATTGGAATCCTCAACGGTTTACACGCTCCGAGTTGAGGCTTACATGAAATACTACAGTGGAGCATCTGTCGGTTCAGTGACGATTATAATCAATGTCAATAGCAGTCCACTCATTCCAGCTGTTTCAGGAGGGAATCGGGGGATTGGAGACAGAGATTTACTTTTGTTGAATGGAGCGTTGTCCAGTGACCCCGATGTTGCGGCTGTGCCGTTCAAGTATAGTTGGAAATGCGAAGACATTACTGACACATCGGCGTCGGAGCCACAGTCCTGCGCGAATTCATCTGCATCGACCTCTACGAAGCTGGTTCCGCTTGATCTTGCATCATTCTCTGAAGTCACTTTGTCATTGCCACCGTTCACCCTTGCACAGAATCGCACGCTGAGATTTTCGCTGGTTGTGTCTAAAACGGCTGCTGCCAACAGCGTCACGAGAACTGCAACAGCATCCACAATAATCTGGACTTTACAAGGTAGTCTTCCCATGGTACAAGTTCAATTGTCAGCTCAGAAAATCAACCCATCCTCTCTGCTGCACTTGCTGGCGAATGTGACTTCAGCATACCCGTATACAGGACGTTGGATACAGGAACAAGGTGATTTGGGTCTGTCAGACAACGAAAAGACAAATGGAGCATTCGTAAAATCACTCTCCAGTACCTCTAATGTCATCCCCAAGAACAAGTTGACTGCTGGAATAACGTATGTCTTTCGGTTCATCGCGACGGATATCAATAATAACGTTGGCTTCGGCACTGCCACAGTTGAGGTTAACTCTCCGCCTTCTTCAGGGATACTGGAGATTTCTCCACTTGCTGGATATGCCATGCAAGATCAGTTTGTATTTTCGTGCTCCCAATGGACCGATGATGCCGACGACTTTCCACTTAAATACGCTTTTGGTGCCATTCCAACCATGTCATTCCTAGAAATAAGCAGTATACAAATGAATGATACGAGCAGCTTTATTTCTCTAGTCAGGAAAACTGCGATTCCACTCGTGGCTGAGCAACTCACTCCAAAAGCCACAGTGGTTATGGTTCCTCCTACGGGTTTTGCAGACAGTGAAAACGTTACCATTGTGGCCCTCATTACGGATAATCTGGGTAGCGTCGCCATCGCCTACGAGTCAATTGAGATTTACATGCCACCTGATGCCAAAACTCGTCCATTAACGTTTGTTTCTGATTTATTGGATAGTATCCAGAACTCCGATGCATCTCAACAAGGAACATATCTCTTAGCAGGCGCGCAGGTCCTGCAGAACGCTTTCAACGAGTCTTCTAGGACTGGTGATAGTAATTCATGTCCAGGAGCTGATGCGAACAACATTTGCAGCTCACGAGGTACTTGTGACCCAACGACGCTACGATGTTCTTGTGAGGAAGACTTTCTAGGAAGCAACTGCGAGTATGGGGCCTCAGACGTTCGAACCGTCAACGATGCCATTCTCACAACGCTTGCTTCAGCATTTCAGTTGGTTGAGCCCACTATCTCTAGTCTCTCACAGCAAGCTCTTGTACTGAGTACGGTCACTCAAGCTTCCTCTACGGCGTTTAACGAAGATGGACTGAGCCAAGTGGCGGCCATGAGCAAGAGCGTCGCTCAGAGTTCTCTTCGTATCCAAGATCCATCAGTATTTCTAGACTCTATTGGAGTAAGCATGATTGAATCGCTGTCGACGTTGCTCTCTGTTGCTCCCAAGAAAGCATCATCAGTTTCTGCGAATGGAAGTGAGACAACCACCTCCGATACCAGCGATACTTCTAACTCTAAGCGAAGGCTTACTGAATCTGAAACAAACCGCAACTGCGACAACGATGCCGCTGAAAGTACCCGGACGAAAGCTCGCTTCAAAGATGTCCTTGATACTCTGAACTCTCTTGCTGCGATCTCTAGCCAAGATCTAGAAGCAGATGATAATGCATCTGTTCTCGTCGCAGGTCAAGTTGGAGTTTTTTCTGCATCGGGAGCTACATTAAAAGCTCAAGACAGTTCCATGACGATAAATGTGACCGATCTGGCGCTTGCCTGTTTAGATTCTGACATATTCATTAATGCTTTTGTGATGACGACAACAACTCATTCTACTTGCAGCTTACAAGATGCCATGGTGGTATCTTCCTCTGTTGTTTTCAATATCCACTCAAAAGAAGCAATGGAAGCAGCCATATCTGGAAAAACCCCTTCTATTGAATTGCAAGCGTTGTCAAGCTCCAGTTTATGTGTCGCCAATGTAGCTACTGAATCAGCAGCTACCACTCAGCGACGGCTCGCAGCATACACAGATGAATCAAGCGCAGTACTTTGGCACCCTCTTGTCGCTCTCGCCATTCCTCACAACCGTGAACTTAGTTTGATGGAAAAGCAGCATTTTGCCACAGATTGTCGTACTTGGAATGCTGAAGCTTCAACGTGGGACGCAGACATTTGCTTTAAAGATGACAGTGCAAGTACTTCTGACATAACAGTCTGTTACTGCTCTGAGATCGGCACAATCGAGGTTTTGGTTGTTCTAAAAGAAAAACTAGACTTTTATGCGCTCACAAAAGACCTCTATCGGAACGATCCAGCGTCAATTGTTCCAGGCATCTCGATGATAGTCCTTCTCTCACTTTTCATTGTGGGAGGCAAGTTTGGAGCGCGTATGGATGTTTTGGACTTGAAGAAAATGAAAGATAAAACGATTCAAAACTTGAGTCGAGCAAAGTGGAGCGAGTTAGAGGCTCGAACACAGAGCACCAACACTCTCTTCGAGGACTTTAGTACGTATATTAAGATGAAAAAACTGGAAGCACATGAGAAACAAGGTGAAAGCAGAGCTGGCGAACAGACAACAGTCGCAACAGATGCTTCGACCACCGTTTCTTCCATCTCCTTGCTAACTGGAAGTTCTCATGTTGAGCAAGTTCCTATTGCCAGCTCAGTGATCGTAGTCGCGCAGATCGACAGCCAAGTGGTACTGCCAAATGAGACACGAACTCTTTTCGGAACGTCGAGACAGTTGGATCGCCAGTACACCCTTCTCACCAACGTTTTTCGTGCATGCAACCTTTTGTTGATGATTCTTGGACTCATTCTAGTCTTTATTGGCATTGACTTCTATCTTGTGTTGGGCAACAGCACTTCCGAAGTGCTACTCTACGTGTATGGCAAACCATTAGGACTTATCCTGGTTGTCTTTGGTAGTATTCTAATAGTCAGTAGCAGTTTTGGAGTCGTCCTAGCTCAAAAGGAACGATCGCATCTTGCTCGAAATGCATACGCGACGTGGTTGTTGATACTACTCCTCAGCCAATTCTTTTTTGTCGTCATGGCTTTCCAGTATTTGGAAGATATCGAAAATATGCCCAGTGCAGCATTGAAAACCCTTCAAGGTGTGTGGGCATCCGTCTCTTCCAATGTCAAGAACGAGATTTCTACTACTTACGGCTGCTGTGGTTTCGTATCGATCAGCGAAGAAGAGGTGTGTCCTGAAGAAGCACTAGATGCTGTTCCTCCACGCACATGCTTTCATGTGTTAGCGACTCACGCCCATGAGCTCTTTTTGGGCTCTTTTATGTATCTAAAAGTGCTTTTTGCCATTGAAGCGGCTTGCATCGCGGTTGCAAACCTCTTGGTCAAGTGGCGGTATATCCGTTTGTTGCAGCTCGCTGGCGAACCAGTATCGTCAACAAATAGAGAATCCTCAGCTTCACAAGCGATATTGGGTTCTCAGGTCAATGTGATGTTGCTCTGTACCCTTCCTTCTATCTACGCCCTATCAGCCTGCTTAATGGGTCTTGCGATGCTATTCGGGCTGGATATGATCTTGCAGTGGAACTTTCTATCGAACGCCGTAATTTCTGCACTGTTTGGGATTGAAGTTGGTTCAACGGTGCTTATTGCCGCATTAATCTATCTTCTGATCTTGCTAAAGGGGATTCGAGCACTTGCGATACGAGACATTCATGGTCTGCAATGGTTCATCACATTATCATTTGCTTTTCTCGTGCTATCGTGTAGTATGTTCCTCTTTTTCCGAGGTGTGAGCGACAATTTCTTGCTAGACCCTGCGATTATGGAGTTAGTCGAAACAAAATACCTCCTTCTCCCGAGACAGACACTGATTGATATCGAAACGGCAATGGAATGCTGTGGGTTTGATGTCAATAACCAAGGCACTTGTGTCATGTCAGAAGCAGACGAGAGCATACGCACCTGTCGGGTGATAGTACAACATATTGTTATGGACGGCGTTGAGACGCTTACACACCGACTGCAGATGGTTTTGGTTGCTGAAATTATTGTGTTGATCCTGTCCATTTGGCTGTTTGTTCGTGTGCGCCGCTTTGCCGTGAAGCCATCGGTCCATCCCGTCGGAAGTCGGGTGTTTACTAATCTCTTAGAGACTGAAGAAGACGAATTCACCTCTCCAACCGACGTGTTGATCCGTAATTGCTTCTTCTTCCTGCTGGCGTTGATGACTTTGTTGACAGCTATTGTTGGATTCGTGTTAGTATTGGTTGGAGTCGATATCATCTTGCAGCTCAATGTACTGCACATCTCGTACTTGCTGCAATCGTTTGACCGCAGACTTGGAGTTTACGTGATCAGTTTTGGAAGCTTTCTTGAGATTTATGCTTGTTTTGGCATCTTATCAGCGTCGAAGAGGTCCCGAACGCTCTACTATGTGTATGGACTCACTGGATTGGCTTTGTTTATTATGGCATTCGGAACACTTGGGGTTTCGTATCGGTTTTCGAAGATTTCTGCGTTCACAGCGGAGTATGCAGATCATCGACTAGAGAACCTTTGGCTCCAAGCCTCCGCAGAAACGAAGAGCTTCATTCAAAACACGTTTACGTGCTGTGGGTACGAGAAAATCGAAAGTCAAAATGGAACCATCTCGTTCACGAACCCTGCCGAAGCGCTCGGTTGGAGGCAAACCACTTTATCAACCACAGCGTACGCATACAATTCGATTGCATCTTCCTCCTCATCACAAGGATCGTCATCGTTGACATCTGC
This sequence comes from Pilasporangium apinafurcum, assembly GCA_001600495.1. NCBI lineage: Eukaryota > Oomycota > Peronosporomycetes > Pythiales > Pythiaceae > Pilasporangium > Pilasporangium apinafurcum. The sequence continues at coordinate 59,823 of BCKE01000083.1, forward strand.
TATTCCACAAAACTGGACAGCTCGAGTCCTTACAGAAACCAAAGCCCAAGTGGTCTCTCATGTGCTCTGTCCAGTTTTGGCGAAAGAAGGATGCTCGGTGTTTATGAAAAAATATCTTGTGCGTGTCGCCCGATATTCGTTTAGAAGTAGTATTGGCATGCTAACCTCGCTGACTGTTACGCTACTCTCTGCTGGCATTCTCTGCTTCCGTCGAGGCAGAAAAATGCACTGGACCAAGAGTTGGAAGCTGCAATTGACGCGAGTGATGATGTTGTTACTGGTGTTTGTGTCAGTATTCGTTGCTCTGAGTACTTTTTTCTTGGGTTTGGATATCGTCGCTCAATGGTCCATCTTCAGTTCTCACTTGCTTCAACTCGTGTTTGAGAAATCGATTGGTGTCATGATGATCCTCAGTGCATGTCTGGTTTTGGGTGTGAATTTCTACTCTGCCTATGCCACGTTGTACTACGTCGTGCATCAGCTTTTCCTTCAGGCCGTGGAGCGAACTCTTTTCGCTCTGGCGCTCTGGCTTTGTGTTGGGCTGACAGGTTATCTATCTCATTATTCAGCCTCAAACGATTGGAAAACGCAGTTAATCTCTTTTTTGGATTACAAATGGAATACGCTCGAAGCAGCGACTCAACACATAATCTCGTTAGACTACCAATGCTGTGGTTTTAATGATCCCGTGGTGGTTAAAGGTCAAGGGATCGTCTTTGATCGTCCAGCACTTGGATACACATGCTCCTTAGCCAACTCACGAGGCTGTCGTGGGGTGTTGGTGGCAGAAATCAGTTCCTCATTTGCTTGGCTGTTCCAGTATTTGCTTCTTCTTGCGCTCTTAGAAACCATGCTTCTCTGTCTTGGAATAGCTATGCTTCAGCAAGTAAAACGTATCAAGAAAGAAGAGTGGTTTGTCATTGAAAGTCGGATTCGTTACGTTGTAGGCAAGTACCGTAGTGAAGCTCGGAGAAAGCACTTGCTGGTGTCAATAGGGAGCATGTATGACCCCAAATTCACGCGCTTGCAGCGTATGACGTGCATTTTATGTAGTTTGATGACGACATTCGCGATCTACACAGGGTATTTCGCCACGAAAGGATGTTATCGAACATCTTTGAAGACTTGTGAACAGCCGACCGTATGGGAGATTCTTGGGATGGCCGTGGTGTATGGTGGAGCAGCCGGATACGCTGCTCAATGCTTGTGCCGGTTTTTCTTCGAGTTGGTGCGAAATCGATGCGATGAAGAAACCAAAGAGGTCGCCGTAGCGCGGCAGCGGAAAGAAAAAGTTTTGCTCTTTCGCAGTCTTTTCCAGCGCAGGCGACGCGATGCTAGTAGTGGGCCAACAGCGAAAGACGCACAGGTCGTTGAAGAGCAGTTCGCTGCGTCCTCGACGATGGAAACGTCTCACTCCACCACGGAAGAGCGATGGTATCTATGGTTTACACGCTTTGTTCACTGGGTGTTCCAGGTGATGGGAGTGCTGCTTTTTCTCGTGGCGCTGTGCATCGCAACACTGATGGCGTTGGTACTCATGGGCTACAATAGCACAGTGTATGAAGTAAAGCTCGACACGGGACCGAGGGAACTACTGGTATTGTCGTTCTTAATGGCTGGTGTAGCGTTGTCTGGATGGTTAGCGACCGATATGAAGGAACGAAAACGTGCATCAAGTGTTTTTGTATTTATTATGGTGGCTGTAGCTTCAATCCTTGTGATAGGGGCAGTATTGGTCGGTGTGTACATGGTAAATCAGGTCCTGGAGGATTCTTCTGATTCCTCCGCGATAGACAATTGGACCATTCGGAAAACAGGTTTTAGTGTCGTTCAGCGTCTCGAAAACGCATGGCGACGGGAGTCGTCGGGATATCTCCGCAATCGTATCCAGCAAGATCTGCTATGTTGCGGCTTCCGAAGCGCTTCGGATGCAGCTTTTCGCCCTTGTCCACCTGGTTACACTGTCCAAGTCGAGTACGAGGCAACGTTGGTCAATGGGACGACGATTTTAAAAACGCAGGACGAAGTGCGAGATCTCGACGGATGCCTGGCGCCAATGCTGGCTCATTTCCAGCAGATGGTGGACGTCATTGGCTACGTTGCACTAGGGATTTGTATCTCTTTGATGCTATTGATATTGAGCAGCGTCTTTCTCGCCTATGACGTGGTGATTTCAAAAGACGCTAAGTTAAAGCTGCGTGTGACCGAAGAAAAAAAGAAGGGGGGCGACGTTCGTGAGACGTTTGAAAAGGTGGTAGGTCTAAAAATTGCGGCTCCTGCGCGAGGCAAAATTCTCGCCAAGATGGTCTCTACGAGTCTTGATCACGTCGTCCCTACAATTGCGACTGAATTAGCATCTTCTTCACTAGTTCCAGGCGAGCGGAAGGGTTCAGTGGCTCCAACAGTACCCACTGCGACCACAATGGCTTCCTCGAGTACAGAGCCGCTGGCGGCGACGAAACGAAGACCATCGCTTGCAACGCTATCTGCACTGCCGACCAATCACGAGCAAATCGCTCAAGTACCGTACCCAGCATCCATTGTGTACATGATCTTTGCTGTGTGTGCGATTTGGGTCGTTATCATGGGGTATTTAATCGTGAAGAGCTCGATGCAATTGGGAGTCGACACAGCCTGGACCTGTGTGCTGTCCTGGTGTGTTGGTATTCTTTTTCAAGTCATTCTCATTGAACCAGGCGTGATCTTTGGTCTCATCGTTTTATCAACGCTCGGTACGTGGTGGGAAACGACGTGGATCGTTCGACTGCTTCGATATGGACGAGCGGCATTGCGGATCAAACCAGACGCTGCTACTGCTGCTGCGCTGTATTATGCGTCACTAAGTCTCTACGAGCGCATCCGATACAATGCAGCAGTGCGAATTCAGCGTCGTTTGCTTACACGTGTGACTCGACAACGTTATTTGCATCGAATTAGAGAGTTGAGGAAAGAGCAACATCGTCAATTGGTAGAGAAACGTCGACAGACACTTAAGCAAGCCATTAACGGATTCACAGAGGAGGAGATCACGGCATTTCACATCATTTTCCAAGATGCAGACACGGCAAAACTGGGTTTAGTTTCGTACACGGTAATCTCCCAGTCGATTTACCAACTCGGCGTACATGTTGCGCCGCCAGTGGTACAAAAATACTTGATAGATTTGGATCCAGCATATGCAGATCTAGTAGATTTTGAGCATTTCCTTTACGGCATGCACTGTGCCCGCCTGCATCATCAGGAAGAACAGTCTCAAGCTGCGTTGCTGGCTCAGAAGGAGATCAACAATGCTGCTGGGCTACCAGCAACAGAGGAATTTGTGAGCTCATCCGCGCGATTCGGTCCTGGGGCAGATCCGCAGTCGAAGATCCTTGTGAAGCGACAGAACTTGTTGCGAGAGCTGAAAGAGAAACGCGAGTCGCTCACGCACAAACTCATGAGCAAAGTGAGCAAGTTGCCTCCAATTCTTCATAGAGGCAGCAGTAGAAGCTTACAAACTCATACACCATTGCTAATCGAGACACCCGATCGGGGAAAAACCTCTACAGATAGTAATGAGGAGGAAGCAGCACCGACAGGTGCGTCAGTCATTCTTCAAAACCGCAAACTCTCGCCGAAGAAACGCGCACTGGAAATGATTTTGAAGAGAAAACATCGCGAAGACAGTGACCGAGCGAGTCGGAGCAGAGCTGACCAAGGCAATAAAGCAGCAACTTCTCCAAGAACAAAGACACAACAGTCGCCCAAGCAGAAAGCGAGGACGATGATATCTAACCGGTCTCTGCCGTCTTCTCCACGTGGGCAAGAGCATCCTAACATTCAAAATCCTGCATCGTACTTACTTGAGACTGTTTCGATCATCCCTATTGCTGAAGGAGAGGAAGAAATGCATAATGAGGCTTCGATCCCAGTCAAAGTTGATGCAAACTTGTCAGATTCAACGCAGATATCACTGATCGATTCACCATCCAAAAGAGACGAGGAGAAGATGAATGTTGTTGATGGTGAAGCGAGAAGCTTAGTCACCGAACATGAGGAAGCAACTGTCGCTACTACCACAAGGAGTGATGGGACAGTCGACGTTGATACGCAAGATAATCACGGAGTGGATGCAGAAATTGCAGGAGCCAGTCATCAAGACGATGACGAGCCAAAAACATTTGATAACAAAAGCGAGGAACAGAAACAAGAGAATATGGAAGATGATTACTCTACAGGAGACGAGAAAGTAGAAGAACCAAAACCATTTGGAACGTATATGCTTTTGTCGAAACAAACACCCACTACTGGCAAACATAAAGTCATGGAAAAGATCTTAGAGAAACAGATGAAAGAAAAGACAGAATCAAAAGTATCAGCAGAGGGAAGCAGTGACGAAGACGAAATCGACAGCAAATCAACGCATAAACCTCCAGCAGCAAATGGTTCCTCACGTCCAAGTTCACCAGCAACAAAAGCTGCCGCGGCCAAGCAAACCAGTCTGGAGAAGGCACTCAAAAAAAATTTGAAACAGAAACCTATGACTCCTAAGGCATCGACGCCAAACAAGCGTTCCTAAGGCTGTCAGAACTGCAGAAAAAAATGTAGCCATTTCTAATTAATAACTACCCATCACCTTCACTTGGGTTATTTGGGTTTTTTTACAACCAATGGGATTTTGGGTGATTCTTTTGATTCGTACTTAGCCGAGGATTTACTTAATCAAAAGTGTGCAACACTTGACACGCGCCGCTGAGGACGACGCACTTGCTTGGTGTTGGAGCTCACTCGCTCACTTGCGGCAGGTCGATCGTGATGTCTCCTTCAGAGCAGCGGCAGGACGCACCGGATCCACCGCAATTACCATGTATCCCACTGGCGCACAAGCGTGTGCCGACGGAGATGCGATCGCCTGCTGACCACGCGCATATGGTGTACGCTGCACTGGTGGCTCCGCATGTGGACATCACGAAGCTGCGTGCGCAGCTGCTAGCGCTATCAGAGGAGCACTGGCATGAGGCTTACAATCGCACACACAATGTCTACTTCCAGCGGCCGTTCCACGACAAGCTGGGCGTGGGCAACATCATGTGCGTCTTCTCCGATACCCAGCTGGAAAATGTCTACGTGCTGCCGCTTTACGAGACGTATCGCAAGAGTCTCGAGCACATCTTCCACGCCATGGGTATCCATCCTGACCAAGTAAGTGCTATCGGGTGGAGCATATAGAGAGTGACAGAACACAGCTTGTGAACATTGTCTTATTACTATTGTTTGTGCAGGTGGTGCGATGTTTGTTTGCACGAATGCCAGGTGAGACACTCATTCCAGCACATCACGACAACGGGTATGCATTCAATATTATAGTAGAACAACAATGTGTTCTGTCATTCATGAATATCTTTTTTTTTGCATAGGGCATGGGTGAGCAAGACTCATCGCATACACGTGCCGATCGTGACGTTCCCCGAGGTCGAATTCTGCAGCGGCCCGCTTGAGTCGTCCATGACCCGCTATGCTTTTAACGAAGGCACGATTGTGGAGCTCAACAACGCCGCCAAGCACAGCGTCTACAATGGCTCAACACAGCGCCGCATCCACCTCATCTTTGACTACGTTGAGCCATCGCACATGATTCTGAATCGGATGACTCTGCCTGTTGGTCAAGTTTGTCGTCAGGTGCGCGGCCGCGTCGAACTGGTCGACAAAATCGACGAACAGGCCGATGAACAGGCCAAGAAACGCGCTAACAAACTACGCGGCGAGATCACGACATTACTTAACGCACAAGTGAGCGCAGACGCCGGTGCAGTCTTTACCACGGCTTGTCGCCACTACTTCATCGAGCAGATTGACGCCAAGGTATTCGTGAAGACGATGAATCGCATGCTCAAGGAGAAGCAACGAGAGGATCGTGCGTTTGTCGAGGCATTATGGACCCAACTGCTCGAGATGTTTGCGTTAGTGGATGCCCAGATGCCCGTCGAATTGTTGAATGCGAGAGAAAGCAAGGTGTTTGCCCCCAATTGGGTCATTATCGGTGCCCAGAAATGCGGAACAACGTCGCTTTATGAATATCTAAGTCAGCACCCATTAGTGGCCAAAGGGAAACGCCGCGAACCTCACTTCTTCGACTGGGCATGGCGTGCGGCGTTGAAATACAAGCTTTCGGTCGAGGAACGAGCCAAGTACGAGCATAATTTGCAGAAATTCGCCTCAACGAGTGAACTGGATAAGCAAGCAGACACGAGCACATTGGGTGATAATTCACTTGAGGACATGAGGTGAGTAGATTGGTGATTGCCGTGTAGTAGTGAGTTTGACATGGATGCACTATCCTCTGAATTCATAGGATCAAGTATCTCTGCTCTCTGCAATACAATGATGAACAAGAGTTGCTTCCTCCGCTTCAGATCGGAGAATCAACGCCGAGCTACCTCTTGTATGGAGAAACAGTCGCCAAGCGCATGAAACTGGTGAGTTCATGTTAAGCTGCGTATGTCTTTCTGTCGAGTTGCTGGAAACAGAGTAACGGATTTTGATTTATTTTGGCAGCTTTATCCAGAGATGAAGTTGATCGTGATGCTTCGTGATCCTGTGAAGCGTGCGTTCTCACATTATCAAATGACTGCCGACCCAAACGGAACATCATTGCAGCTGAAGATGCGACAGGCGGTGAATGGAAAATCGTTCGAGCAAGTCGTCGATGAGGATCTGGCACTACTAAAAGCCGCAGATGTGACACCTGTCGCGTCACTTGAAGACAATGCATTGCTTCAAAGCTTTCAAAACTATGCTGATGCGCTGCCGCAGCAACACGGCGCGCATTCCTACGTTGGTCGGGGGCTTTACGCGTTGCAACTATCTCTATGGCTGCGTGTTTATCCGCGCGACCAGGTGCTGGTAATCGATTTGGACGACATGAAGACTGCCGAGGGCATCCAGCAACAAGCAAACCGCGCATTTGAATTTCTTGGGCTGGACGACCATGTCGTGGAAGACACTGAGCGGAAGAACACACGCAGCTACGATCGAATGGATCCAGAAATGGAACAGAAGCTGCGTGAATTCTATGCGCCTTTCAATGAACAGCTCTTTGAGCTCTTAGGTCAGCGGCTCAACTGGTAACAAACATTTGGATGGCTACATTTTTCAAGACATTGATTGGTCAATATATTTTTCTATGAATATCATTGGTTGAAATTAATTGAATCTGTGACATGTGTAGCCCGTCTGTTCTCTAACATGGGTACATCAAAGAGTTGTACCGTCGAGATAAAAATACGAGCTGCACTGTTGTATATGCGCTTCTGGGCGTCTCCATCTACGAAGACGCTAAGTTCGACGCCATTTATATCCTGTGTGTTGTGGCTATATTTGGTCATTATCATAATGGCAATAAGCATCGACATGAACGAAGGGCATTCATTTCGAGAAAGAGGAGGCACAAGTCAACACTCCCGCGACATCCGTCTGTACCTTGAGCCACCATGTCCGGACGAATTCCAAACGTCAGCACTCGAATCGTTCCCAAGAGCTTAACGTTGCCGGAGACCGGAAGCTGCTTCGACACAACCATTGTGAAATCCAAAGTAAGTTTCATTCTACTTCGTGATGCTTGTGGTCAACAACAGCACCTTTCTGAACTAATGACCTCATCTCTCACTGTCTATTTAGAAGCAGAATTCTAATGAGAAACCTAGCGATTCACAGCACACCAGCGCGTTCTCTGTGTCCAAACTTTCGAAACCACATACGACCGACCAGTTCCTTCGCAAAGGTCATGGCACAGGAGGTATGGCAGATTTGGAGAGGGCTCTCAAGAGTGAGAAAGCAAATGAAAACCTCTCGCCGCGGTCGAAACAGCAGCTACTGGCATTTCGAGAGCGTCCGAACCCACCGGACACTTCGTTTCGCCGCTTCTATGAACGTGGCGATCTACCCATTCAGATTGATCACGGTGGTGTGAGGAACATGGTGGCGTGGAAGGTTGATATCACAAAGGTATCAAGATTTGATAATGGCTTTGATTGGCACGCATGAACCGCTCATATTTTTATGTCCATGTCTACGTAGTTGGATTTCCACCACTACTTGCCCATTTTCTTCGATGGTCTGCGTGAAGTGGAGGAACCATATGCGTTCCTTTCAGAGCAGGGCATTAAGGATATGCTCATTAATGCTAGTTCTAAAGTGCTGCCTGTCATTCCACAGCTCATCATCCCGATCAAGAGTATGTCACCTTTGTCAATGCCGTGCATTGATCCAATCTAATGTATTGAGTTACTGTAACTGCTTTTATAGACGCTTTAAACACAAGAAATACGGGGATCATCGTCAAAACACTTCACGTGCTGCAGCTAATGGTGACGTGCGAGGCTGCTGCTCAGCCAGGTAACGGTCCTGGTCTGATCGGCCAGGCGCTTGTGCCATATTACCGTCAAATCCTGCCAGTGCTCAATATTTTCATCCGAAAGAACGGTAAGCTATGTAGTCCGTTTATATTCATATGCGGGGTTTGTGTTAACCTGGTGGATATCAACCAGATAACATTGGCGACTCCATTGATTATGGCCAGCGAAAGCAGCTGAATCTTGGTGATCTCATCCAGCAGACGCTCGAAATTATGGAAACTCATGGTGGCGACGACGCCTTTATCAACATCAAATACCTCATCCCCACCTATCAGAGCGTTTGTGTGGGCTAAAGAGGCTTAAATAACTAAATCTTCGCGTACAACTCTATTATCTGTTTCTATAAACACATTTATCCATCTCTTTTCATCCTCGTTCATTTCCAGGGTCAACTCGAGAAGTGGGAAACGCCTTCGTCGTCGTTGATGCTGCTGACGCCGGCCGCTGATTTCGCCGTGACGATGACAACGCACCCGCAGATTTCGGCCGCACTGTCTTCGCGGGTACTGCTGCGGCTGTCTGCCCTGGTCGTTCTTTTGGGTGCAAAACCGATCGTGCGTCCAACAGATCGTCTTCCATCGTCCAACTCCTACTCATAGTTGTTGTGCCCTTTGGCGCAATGTTTCCCTCTTTATCACGCTGTTGCGGCTGTTTCTCCTTCTGTCTTTGGATCGTGCGCTCCAATTCCTTGTTTTGCTTCTTCAGTACATTGAGCTCTGCCACGAGTGTCGCGTTTTGGAATGACAACGCTGCCACCAATTTATGTTTCTCCTGTCGTGCCTGCTCCATCTGTTTGCGCACGTGCTCCTTGTCTTTGACGAGGAAGAAGTTCTGTCGGTGCAGCTCTGCACTCACGTCCTCTGCACTTGCGTAATTATTATCTGTAGCTTGGAGATCGTCTAGTTGTCTTCCTAATCGCTTGTGCATGCGCAGTAGCTCACCCACGACCGCGCTCTTATCCTGTGCAGCGCTGCGTTTCACTAATTCGCCTAGCTCTTCCTGCAGCACCATAATCGCACGCAGCAGCTTCTCTGCACGCCTTTGCAGTGTTGCAACCTGTTGTTCGTGTTTCTTGGAGTGTTGGGCGGTTTCGGCACGCAGCCGATCGCTCATGTTGGCTTGGAGGATGATTTCCTGATTAGCATCATGCAGCTGTGTCAGATACTGCTGCATCTGCGTCAATTGCTGGTCTTTCGGCACCAAATGCTTCTGTAGTAAGTCGATCTGCGATAGATGTACCGTGTTGAGTCGTTGGAGGTTTTCCATCATGTTCTGCTGCTTCGTCCACCGGTGCTGATCGTCAGCTTTCTCCTTGACCAGAACCTCAATTGCCGTCTGCTGCTCCTGTAATCGCTCTTTGAGCCCCAGCGTCTCTTGCTGCAGACGCTGATGCTGTTGCTGAGCGCTCATCAATGTGGCGTCTTTTTCGTCCAGTGCATGTAGTAGCAACTTGACTTCTTGACGCATCGCTGCCACTTGACCATTGTTTGACGTCATTTGCGCTGCATTTCGCGCCTTCTCTTCCTGTAATGAAGCCGACAACATCGCCAGTTGCGTATCCTGGTCCTGAGTCTGCTGGCGCAGTGTCTCTTGCCAACACAGCGTCACACGCTCCACCTCTTGCGTCAATTCCGTCTCTCGCGCTTGTGCCTGCTGTATCAGCTTCGCGATCTGCGCTTGAGAAGCGCTAGTGGCGGCTGCTTCTCGCTCTTGTGCAGCAAATCGCTCGTCTTCGATTGCTGTCTGTAGTGCATGTAGCTGCTTCTGAAGCGTCTCGTTCTGCTGTTGCAATGTCTCCATGCGCAGCGTGTAATGATCCTGCGCACTACGGGCATCTGAGATAACCGATTGGATTTGTTTGTCGCGTTCGTTTAGTGCCAATTGCTGTTGCGTATGCATTTCCGACTGCAGCTGCAGACGGTTGAGCGCTGCGTTTTCAGACGCAGAAAGCAGCTGCCGTTGCAGCGCATCGTCGAAATGCCGCTGCTGATCGCCTTGCTGTCGAAGTAGTAGATCGTTTTCTAGTTTTAATTGCTGAAATTCGGTTTCTAGATCCATTAGTCGCAGTTTTCGTAATTCGATGGCATTTCGATCGTAGAGCGAGACTTCTTCCGGCTGACAGACACTCACAACCGTCGTCAGAGAGTTGCCAGTCACTGGATCAGTGCCAGTGGTTGTGATATGGGATCCCATCTCGTCCACTATATGGCGGGATCGAGTAGCATCTGAAGAAGTATCAGGAACGGAACATGCTAAGATAATCCCATCGCTGGAATTCGTAAATAGCAGACGCGCACAGTGACTATAGGCCAGCCCCACAACCGATGAAGTGTGGAGCTCTACATGTCGCAGTGGTGAAAGTAGCTCAATTGTCTGTCGACTGGAATGACTTGAACAGAATCGCCAGTCAATGGCCAGCACAGCACCCGTGGATGTCCCTACAAATAACATATGTCCAGAGGGAGAGCTAGACGCGGCAAGTGCTGTGACGGTGGTGTCGACAAACTCTCTCGCTGAGAGCAGTGCATCGTAATCCAACTTGCCATTCACAAACGCTCGAAGATGTGTGCGGCTGGTGGCTGATGGAAGCAAAGAAGTCGAAGAAAAAAATGGTGTGACGGGTGCGTTCTCCACCAGAAACACCACAAATGTCTGTGATTCATTTTCCAGTGCACAGGATGCAACTGCTGTAATGGAATTGCCTTCACTAAGCACGCAAGTACGACTGAGACAGCGTACAGCTATGGTTGATTGCTCTTCCTCTGGTTCGTCATCATTTACGATTTGAGTCTCTTCGTCCGGAAAGAGTCGACACTGGCGGATCACTCCACCAGCGTCTGCCACAAGAAATTGTCGGTCATCTGACGCCATACACCATCGGAAGAGTGTGATGGCCTCGTTTCCAAACTCACGGTAGATTCTAAGAAGCTGCGGTTCTCTTCGTTCGCGTGTGAATGTGCGAAAGAGAAACACAGCGCGCTGCTGCAGCTGTACGCCCGCAAAGCTGCTACCAGTAGACGAGTACTCTACGAAACCCAGCTGTTTGGCGCCCGGTAGTTCAAACGCCAGTCGCAGTGGCGCATCCTGCACGACAAGCCAAATCTGTAGCTTGGCAGGGAATGAAATGACTACTTCTGCTCCACTCGGATGGAGATCCATCGCCAGCGGAGCAGTCGCTGATTCAAATGTATGTGACGTAGTGCAGTCGTGACAGTCGAATTGGTTCCATACTCGCAGAGCATGACTACTAGTAGTCGTACTTGTTGAAGGCAGCGTGCAGAGAGCAGCTACATATGGCCGGCACGAAGCAGCGCTGAGCCTCATCATATTCGTGGCGAATGTCGGTGTCGACGCAACTGATGTGAGTGCAACAGTCTCATCGTCTTTCGACAGGAGACAGAGGTTGCTTAGATCGTAGGTGCCGCAGAAGCTCTCAGTCCAGCAGAACAGCGTCACTCCCGTCGGGTCAGTCGTTAGCGAGCGTATTGAATCTGCGGACTGTACACGCAGCCGCCGCTGGAGATGTAGCTCCTTCTCTTTTGTCTTTAGCACTTTGTGATCCACACGAAAAACAGAGATCCACCCGCCTTCACCACCAACAACGATGCTATCGTTGGTATTTAACGCAGTCAGACACGTGAGGTTCCAGTGGTCGTGAATCGTTCGCACTGTCTGCACTAGTTCGGCATTGACAATGAATTGCACGTCACCGTTTGCGAGTAGCGCCACTAGCGCATCCTCGGGCAGCCATGCATGATCAACGTAAGGCACAGCGTGTTTAGTTTTGGTTTCATCACCCGATTTGAAGTTTGCCAAAACACGCAGAGAGTACTGGGAGAGCGTCCAAATGCGCAGCAATGTTCCACCACTCGTTGAGAGCTGCGCCATGTCGACAGCATTGAACCGCACACACGTGACGCGGCAGTGCACATCCGTCTGTGCAATCTGTCGACCTCGACGCCAGTCCCATACTATAAGGCTCCACGTTACATTCGCTGCCAGGCAGCATGCGAGCGAGCCGTCATGCGAAAGTGCTACGCTACTAAAGCGTTCAGTAGCGAAATGCAGTGTCTTGTGGTGCTGGTATCGAATCGTGGGTTTTGATATGGACTTTGCGCCGTTAATGCCATTGGTTGTGGAAGTAGATGGTAAAAGCGAGTAGAACGATATGGTGGCCCCGTCGCCATCGTTCGTCGCTGCACGGCATATAGCAAGGATATGGCGCTTGCCACATATCGCCATTGCGGTGATCTCACCCACAACCGTTTTATAATCACCGCTCCTAGCGGGTAGGAGAGGTAGAAAAGTCAGCTCCTGTGTCTGGAGATGGTGCAGCACGACGCATTTTCCCATGGCGACTACCAAGTTGTGGCGATCAACGCATAACAAAAAGTCTCGAGAGATTGTGTTAAATCCATTGCCACTGATAGGAACAATCGACTCGTGTGAGCTTGGAAGAGCACCTTCATATTGACGGGGAAGTCTGGTGCTGGTAGTCGCGGTTGCGATAGATATCTTTCGATTCTGGGGCATCATCATCAACGCGAGAAAGTATGAAGAACACTAAAGGCGTCGCTTCCAGCAAATAGAAATGGCTACACGATGGATAGATACGATAGAAACTTTAGTATATAGTACTATATTTAAAGAAAAAACGGTAATTAGAAATAGAAATAATTTAAAGTTTCTATTGTGTCTATTCCATGTTCTTCATCATGATTGTACCTATTAGCATTGTCCTGCTCTGCCATGGCGCTCTTTGCGCATCTGCACTCGTCGCCGCTGGTAGTACGCCGCAGCCACGGCCCAGAATGGCGAAGTCTCAGTAGCCGTCATGTAGTATCCTCTGGTGCCGCTTCTACTGTAAGTAACAGCCTCAGCGGTCTGGAGGCAGTCGAGATCATCGACGTCAAGCAAGAGCGGAAGCTACTTCTGCAGTGTCTACGTGAGAGTCACAAACGCATCACGTGGCACTCGCAGGTGGCTGACCTGCATACATTTCGAAAGGTACTGTCATTTGGCTGTACAGCGTTGCACTTCTCTGGCCATGGCGTGCCGGGTAAAGTGATTTTTGAGAATAGCAAGTGCGAGGCGCAGTTCATCTCGCAGCAAGAGCTCAAAGAGCTGCTACTTGCAGGGGGAACCGAAGTTTACTGCAATGGATCCAATAAACAAAGGAGGGGAAAGAAAAAAAAGAGCGATCAATACACAGAGGATAGTAACAGCAGCGATAGCGATAGCGGTAGCAGTAGCAGTAGCAGTAGTAGCAGCAGCAGCAGCGACAGTGAGAATAACGTCGACACTCATCACGGCAGCGTCCGCATGCAACAGGTCGAGAAAGGCTGGATCGCGCTACAATCTTCACCCAAAGTGCCCGTGAAACTCGTGTTCGTAAGTGCCTGTCATTCCGAGAGCGTCGCAGAGGCGTTCGTAAGCGTCGGAGTGCCGCATGTGGTCGTAGTGTCGAAAGAAGACAAAGTGCTGGACAAGAAGGCGATGGAGTTCTCCAAGGCATTCTACACAGCTCTCTTCGCCGGTCATTCGGTCGCGCGAGCGTTTGAGATCGGGCAAGTCCAGGCGGATATTTCCATCACATGTGATGCCGGTAACTCTAAATTCAAACTTCTCGGCATTGGGAACCACAACGAGCAGCTCTTTCGCGACGTTCCTTTCGGTGAGTTCATTGAACACTCGTTACCCCCACCCGTGAACGAGTGCGATGCTGTTGCTGAAGTCTTTGTCGGTCGGTCGATGGAAGTGCATCACGTCTACAAATCACTCGTGGAAGGCGCGCGGCTGGTGACGATCACGGGTGAGCGAGGCATTGGCAAGACTGAAATCGCGCTGCAATGTGCACAATATGCTACGGAGCGATATTTGTTTCAGCAGATTTTCTTCCTTCGACTGGAGGTGATGAACACTGCGCCGACTGATGGCCACCACCATCAATGTGCGCAGCTGACTCCGCCGCTGTTGCTGGTGGAACGGTTTGCCAAGTGCTTAGGCGTTCAGGCGGCCGATATCGACGATTTGGCCAACCAAGTGCGGTTGAAATGCAGCGAAGGTAGTTTCCTGCTTATCCTTGACGGCTGCAATCGAAAGACGCTGCGAGATGTGCACTTTCGTACGATCATCGGTGCGTTGCTGCGGCGCGTGAGTGGACTGTCACTGCTGTTGACCGGGGACGGCAAAGTCGGCGCGATGGACGGCGTCGGTGAGAAGATTGTGACAGTGGACCGGCTGCCACCGACTGACGCAGCGCTGCTATTTACGCTGCGTGCACCGCGAAAAATCAAGACGCACGAAATGGGTGGCAGCTCCAGTTTGGCTTCGCTTAGTGAACATCCAATTATCAAGAGTCTGATGGGCCACCCACGCACGATTTGCGCTGTCTCGCAATTCCTGCAGAACAAGGATATGGAACTGGATCAGCACGAATTCCTCAACTACATTATTCCTTCTGTGAACGCTGGATTGAGCATTGACAAATTTGATCAGACATTGGGAACCTTCCAATCTATGCCACCCGAGAATCACCTGTTGACTTCGATGGCGACCGTAAACATTGCTCCAAATGATGATCACCACCAACATCATCTTCATCAAAACCAAGAGCAGCGAATAGATGAAGAGCATGAAGATACGCACTCTATACGATTACCTCCAGAATCCGGGATGCATCACCATCACCACCATCATCATCATATGCACTCGAGCCACGAGTATCGGAAAGGTGAAAATGGATCTGCACAATTAAGGCGGGATGCAGTCATGCGACGGATGAAAACTACAGCATCTCAAGGTGATATCTTCTCGCATTTGTCGGTGAAATCATCAAATAGCAGTAGTACATCGAATAGCCAATTCGGAATGGAGCCCACGAAGCCCCAGCTATTGACATCTTCGTTCAGTGAGTCAAACCTCTCTGGAGCATCCATATCCAAGGCTTCGCAGCAACAGTTGTGCATCTTACAAATCGCAGATCAAGTTAAACAGACTGTTGGAGGAAAAGAAGGCAGTTATGTGTGGGCACATGCCGTGGTTGCCAATGCTAGCGTACCAGATGGTGCCTACACAGCGACAGTCGTGCGTCGTCTCGTGGAGATTCGTCGGATACCACTGGATTGGATTGCTCCTCAGATCAGTCGTTATTTCGCGTCCGAACTCAAACAGGATGCTGTCAAGCGACCATTATCAGTGCGCAGTATTGACTTCGTAAGGAAGAGTGCGCTAGTGTGGGGTGGGAAAGCCCCAGCACTAATGAATGGAGACGTAGAGCTGGACATGTTTGCAGTATTTTGGAAGTGGTTTCATCCACTGGTCCACTGCATTTCCTATTCCCAGCTGTGGTCCTACACGCAGCCGCGGCTGCTTCATGGCTTTCTCTCCAAAGGTGCGTCAGTTAGTATGCTGCAACGCGCTCCACCTGGCACGTTTCTGATCCGCTTCAGTGAGACTCGTCAGCGCTGCTTTGTCATTGCGTACGTACATGATGACGGCTGCGTGCAGTTCGTGCCTGTGACGTACAAAGAGGAAGGAGGTTGGTATGTCGAACTCCAGGAAGAAGCGAGTGGCGTGACATTCCCTACTATTCAAGATCTGATTCTTAGCGTCTCCGTGCTCAAATTTCTCTTTCCGCAAACTCCAAAAGAAGTAGCCTTCCAGCTGCAGTCCTAGTAGTTGGGTTTAGGAGGCCAAGGCAATACACAACTAGACGCAGTTGTAGATACGAAACAAACATTTATTACTAGTAAATCTGCTTTACTTATTCTCTAATTCTCACCTTCGTGTCATGCACTTCGCACACAACGAAATCCGATAAAAGCGGAACGGTCGTAGCTTTCACTTAACATCAGAAAGCGATTGTGCTGGTTGGACTGATACGCTTGCGGGAAATACCAGTTCGGGTCACTGTGAGTCGATGCGATCGGTTGGTAGAAGCTCCCACCACGCAGCAACAAGCCGCATGTGTGCGCATCACAGGTCTGATCTGTCATCTGCCACACATAACCAACAAGATCTTCTACTCCAAAAACTGTGGAGCGAGATGCTGAGTGCGAACCAACGCGATCTGGACTTGGAGGCTTCTTCTCTCGGGATACCGAGTGCAATCGACTGGCAGCAAAATCATTTCCCCAGGGATACAAATCGTATTGGTCTCCGTTGGATGCAATGTATTGCCATTCCCAATCGTGAGGTAGGCGCTTCCCATAGAAGGCAGCGAAGGCAACTGCGTCTTCCCACGCAACATACACGACGGGACAGTCTTCGAGATGCCTTGGTACCTCCCACATACTCAGTGGATTGTATCTTTCACTGCTTCCGTCGGTTCGTTGTCGATTCTCCCAATGCAGCAAGAAGCGATCGAGAGATTTTGGTTGGTACTTGGATGCGTGAAGAAATTCGCAGAATGCTCGATTCGTGACGGGGTATTTATCCACATAGAAGTCTTGGATCTGTAGGCGAGTGGAATGATTGTTCCATGGCCGATGCTCCCATGGGAATTGGACCCCAGTGCCCAATTGAGGCCACGTCGGAGTCCACGCTGCTACCGGTTCAATTTGCACACCAGAGACATTGAACCACCAGTGCTGCGTTCCATGAATCCGAATCATTTCATCTTCTAGTCCTCTTTTATCGGCACTTTGGATGAAATTACGGTCAAATCGTGAGAAAGAGTTAGAGTCAGAACTGGACGGTACAAACTTTTGGTAAAGTAATGGCCGTTTGGTAGAGAAGTCGGTCAGTGGGCGGACCGTGAGGTCATTCATTTCGTTCAAAAAATGGTCAAGTCCTTCAACAGGCTGAGATGACGCGAAGATGGCACCAATGCCGCGTGGTTCTACTGTAATTTGAACGAAGGAGCTGTTCAGTTGGTCTCGTTGCTTTGTGAGTGGAAAACCATGGTAGACATCGTACACAGTAACGTCGTCCCTGGACTGAGATGGTGTCAATGAGAATTGAAAGGTGATTTCACGGTCTGAGGTGCTGATCATACTGTAATACCAACTTTCTTGCTTGGGAACTGGAAATTCGGACACAAATATGTTTTCTGGTGTTGATTCCGAGGCGTAAAACGGTTTCCAGAGTGAACTGGAGGTGGTAAAGGCGAAAAAACGGAGAATTTTGAACATTCGTTTAGCTGTCTCATCTTCACGAGCGGTCATAGCATTCCAGATGCCCCACACGTTCTCCCATACAACGTAACCCACCCCATTAAAGAACGCCATCTGCAGCTCCAGTGTCCGATCGAGAGACCAGCGCGCGCAGACCTGTACCATATGGCGTGGCTCGAGGAACTTGGCCCGCGCCACGGGTGGAAATCGTGTGAATCCGTTGAAGTAGCCCCAGCTGATGGGATTGTGACTGAGATAAGCAGTCGGCACACCGCCCTCGGGAGTTGCGACTATCGGATGGCTACAGTTGAAAAAAGATTTCGGTACCCCGTACATAGTGTCGCCATTAAAGCCGTCGGCATCCAACTCGTCCAAAATCGTATTCAGTGTCAAGATGTCGGCATTGTACATGCGTACGACGCGTTCCAGTCCGTCTTCGTCTCTAGTGGCAGTGTCCCATGGGTTATAAGGAAGCAATACGCGGATGTCGTGGCTGTGAAACTGCTGAATAAGCTGCTGTATGCCGGCTATTCCACCAGGAAGATCGCGCACAAAGTCCCACTGGTTGCGGTTATCAATACCAATGTTGGGATAAGCCGGCCAAAGCAATACGCTGTCGATCTTGCCCACACGTCTTTCCATGTTGGCCACGTATTTGTCAACTGTGTAGGAATTTGTCTTGCGGTCGTAGATATCGCGGTCGTGAAGCATCAAAAACGCTTGCACGAAGTTTTTCTGCGTCCATTGTGTGGTCTCCATATTGTAAATGTTGCAGACATCTTCTGGATCGTAGCGATTCGCAAGCAGCTCCATGTCCTTCCACTCCGTCCAGTGCATTCGCCAACGATCCACGTCGTGCGCTGCTCTCCCCTGCGGACCGTCAATAAGTTCGTACCCATCAGGCTGCTGGTCCCACGCCACCACAGCCGTGGCAACTGCGCATAAAGTCAACAACAAGAGCAGCCACATTATCTTCCTGAAGATCCACCGCAGATTGCTCGAGTGAGCAAATGGACAAGTGAGTTCTTTTATTTCATCATCACGGTCTTGAGCTTGATGGTGAGACAGAAGCGAGTCAAAAAAATCTTGATCTGATCCGGTGAAAAAACCTGATTCTACCCTTGTCGACTAGGTTTGCTGGCCGACAAAAGAACGAGATACGAACTAAAGTGGAGGTCTAATTGCGTATATTCAACGCCATAGTCGTTGTGAACATCTTCTCCATAAAACGTATTGCACACTCCGAAGAACTGTCTGTTGCTTCGCCGTTTTTGGATCCAGATGACGAAAGATCTACAACCGTTGCACTTGGTCCAACAGACAACAGCGAAGGACTTACACGATTTTGCAAATTTTACCAAAAAAATTGTTTTTGTAAATCGATATATAATTGGGGTAGCAAAAAATATACGAGAATAATTAGGATAATAAAAAATAGCCAAATAATTAAAAAAATCTATGTATACTATACATTCAAATATACAAAATATCCGGTTTCAACCAGGAAGTTATTCTAGCTCGCGTAACTCGTGTAAAAGCGTAACCCTTTTACTGGCTTACACTGTTATGCAGTAAGAAAGCGCAATTGTTTGGCGACGGACGTCGTCAATCAAGAGGAAAGGGAAGAGAAAAAACGAAAGAGACTTACGCTTTTGGCGGAATATTAGGAACTGAATTATTGTTTTAATAAAGCTACCTACAAACTGAAATGAATGACTGATGCTCGAGTGTCCAATTCGAACATAACCGTAAACAATGAACTACCGCACCTAGCAGAAGTTCGCATCTCTACACAGTAAAAAATCGTACTTTATCAAACCCGTTCGGGTTTATCCCGTTTTCAGACCCGCTGGATCTGACATGTAATGGAGACCCATTACAGTGGACCAGGTGTCTCCAACATTTGGACTCGATTAGTCCAGGAGAGTAGGTGTTGATTCTTCATAAAGATGTTCCTTGCAGCATTAACATCTCTATCGAGAACGAGCTTGCAGTGAGGGCACTGAAAGACTTTCTGATGCTCGATCGTGTATTTGATTCTCTCACATTGGAAACAAAGCTTTGTTGTATAATGATCCTCACAGTCGATCATGCGCCCGCCTGATCTTTCCATTTTGTAACTAAGTAGCTTCTTGAACTTATAATGAGACCACGTGAGCATTTTTCTTGATACCTTGCTTGATATCCTTTTTTGCTTGGACATCAGGTTTGATTACCAAAAGTTGGAAGAAGGACTTCATGGTAGTTGTCTGACAAGGATGAAATGATATCCATTCCTTGTTCCAATCGATTCAAGATCTTACAACCACATTCTGTGCCCGCTACTGCTTGAGATAGCTCTGACGTTAGCCAAATCTGGAAGTTCTCATCCTCTAATGGTTTCAGGATGGATACCAAATATATCTCTAACTTTGGCAGAGGATCCATACCTGGTCATCCCTTTCGACTGAAATCGATGTCGTGGCTTGGTAGCAAGTTCACAAGTGAGATAGATGATAGTCAATCACCAGGCTGCACTTGAAAGTCTCCAGCCATGGATGGTATGCAGAGTAACGTACTGAGGATGAAGAGCCACCGCGTGGCATTATTCAAGTGCTGTCGCTGCCTGTCACAGGTTGTACAATAGTGTTTGCCTAAAGATTTCACCCTCTAGTGGTGGCAGTGAACACTAGTCTATTAAATGTCTGTGTACGACTCAACGGTGCGTCAACAGTAATACTACAGGTATGGACGCATGCAAGGCTCCCGCTGTTCCATATAATCTCATATCTATGATCTTTGCCTCCCTTTCGCACCGATACTACCGTGCCATGTTTTCTGGACAGTCACTTTGATTCTCCACGCGCTCGATCTCCTCGAGCATGCACTGCCATCGCTTCGCATCCGTTCTTGAAAAGAAGAATGGTGTTCATTGCGGAGAGTTGGAAACAAGTTTCTATCGATAGGGAGAAAAAACACGTCAAAGTATATTCCGCCGGTGGGAGAAGTGGGGGAATAAAGATTAAGATTTATGAAGTCAACAAGTCATGAAACGTGACTTCTTCTGGACTACAGTGGATTGTGGCTATGGTGCCATGAATAAAATAATAGAAATCTATATGCTTGTAGACCTTTACTGTAGCGGCCAATGCATTCCATGCTTAAAGGTAAGTTGATTATGCTGATAGAGAAAAAGGAGCAGTGCACATGAGCTAAGCCAGTCGATTGCCATAGATGCACGTACCAAACGTGCGTTTTAGACTGATATTATATCTTATAGGCATCACTCACACAAAAGACGGGTGCAACATTCGAGAGCAAGGCATAAACAAAATGAAACTGGAGCCGTACGAACGTCGTCCTTTGTAGCGACTTTGGTGTAATAGTTCGTTTAACAGGAGGGATGTGGAATCTCTGTGGATGGCGTTTCTGTCTGTGCCTGCGCTAAAACTTCCAATTAGGGCTTTAGTGAGAACAGCGCAGCCAGGCTCGAACGTCGTGGCGAGTGTGCAGACGTTCAACTTGGCTTCACTCATTGAAATAGTCAAGAGACAGTCTAATGGATTGAGCGAAATAATCGTCGCGATGAGTGAGTGGTACAATGGCGACATGCACATCTTGGCGTTCTACTCGACCGTGGCAGCGCCGTCGCGTAGAGCATGTTGTATCCAGACGCGCTGGAGTAGGTGAAGATATCCATCCCACTCAGTAAAGAAGCGAGTGCCATGAACGCCCCTGTCTGTTAGACAGACATACAGGACATATCAGTAGCTGTAGCGGAGCCCACGAAAGCAGCAGCAACAACAGTGAAGCGCGTAATGAGGTTCATACTGTGGCTGATGTGCTGCAGTGGATGGGTTTGAGGTGCTGAGCTCAAATTCAAAAGTAAAGTTAGTAGAGTGGCTTTGAACTGTGCGCCGCTTGCTAGTGTGAAGTGAAAGATTCCGAAGTTGCACTCTATCTACTCTATGTATCTGACAGGAACATCACAGGATGAAATCACTTCAAAGAGTGGGAGCAGCGCCGCACTATGGTCCGTCCCAAGTACGGTGCAAATTCTGTGAGGAGTCAGTAGATCCGAGCGATATATTTGGTGGAACCATTGATCCATAAAGTCTACGCTATGCCTGAGAACGTCAGCCAGTACGCCATTCCAACACCCACACTCCAATTCATGTTCGAACGCAAGAAAAAAACGGCGTAGAGTGGTACTGAGCCAGAAATCTTGCAAGTGAGTCACTAGTGGACACCTGAATGATCTGACAGATCCTATCGGTTACAGAACCGCCTGATATCTGTTACGGAACCGTTTGAATCACTGGTGCACGTTCTCTGCGTCAGAAAATCGAACCTCAAAGCGACAACTTGGACAGAAACGATGGGATCAGAGCTGAGATGCTTCGAGTGCGAGTCCCAGACGCACTACGACTTGTGAAGACAGGACCAAAAATTGACATACTAGGGATGGGGAACTACTTCAACTCCGGCCTTCACTTGTTGAGTCTCCCTCACGGTTGAGAGCATCATTGTTTCTTATTTTACAGATCGGAGGATAATTTCAATAGCATCTAATGCACTAATAGCAACCGCGTTTCTCTCCTGCACATGAAACTTTTGCATATTCTATTTCATTAGAAGAGGGTGTTTATCCCGACAACAACGCTGAGATGTTCGCCGAATGGGTCGAATTCATCTTGCAAGCAATTATGCGGTATTGAAATCTGATCAGAACGCAGGTGTCATGATGTCATGACACTCCGACCGATCTTTGACTTCTCATGTATTGCTTCATTGTGGATCCTACATCTAAAAATATTAACTTTTACATCAGTGTACTATGAGATCGGTATGAGTGCCGATTGCATCGACTGATGTGAAATGAACCGCTTCATTTCATTTCGGTGCCACTAGATCTTTAGAGACCTTCTGACGTTGTGACAAGTGATTTGCTTGCACGCTGCTCCATCCTAATGGCCGCTATTGCACAATCTCCTGCTCATTCTTCATTTTGCGCTGAGCACTTCAGATCAGTTCACTCCAAAATGTCGAAATTGATGCTTGTGCCGATAGGCTTGAAGGTCAAATAACGCTTGTTAGTGTTGCGTTACCTGAATGGATACTTCTTTGCACTTACTTGCGGTCTTGGCTGGGGGTGGTTCTCGCTCATGATTCACAAGACAAGCTTCACGTCACTCGGAGTCCTCCGTCGTGATGTCCCTGCACCGTTCAGTGGGAAAGCATCCGAGAAGCTGTTGACAACTCCTGATCGTGCGTCTTCTTCTAAAGAGAAGCATTGCATTTTCTAACAAGATTCGTAATACGACAGACAAAAATGAATTATCAACACACCAAGATAAGCAGTAACGTTGCAGCACGAACTCCCTAGAGACTAGAGGGCACGGCCATTTGTATTTCGTGACTTCTTATCGAAAGGACGAAATGTGAAGTATACATATACAACTGCAAGAAGAGTGGACGTGAAATCGAGACAACTTTGTAGGCGACCAACTACTTAAGGTATCGCCTACTCAATGCTGACCAAACGCACTCCATTCGCTTAGCAAGCGGCTGGGCTGGAGGTGGAAGGAGTGGAAGGAGTGGCCGTGGTGGTCGAAGGGGTGGCCGTGGTGGTCGAGGGGGTAGCCGTGGTGGTCGAAGGAGTGGCCGTGGTGGTCGAAGGGGTGGCCGTGGTGGGAGCGGGAGTCTCCGCAGGGTTGAGCGCAGCGCAGTCCGAGGCGAACGAGTCAGCGAGAGCGTAGACGTTCAACTTAGCACCGCTGGTTGGGACGGTGAGCACGCAGTCCGGAACCTTGTACGAGATGATCGTCGAGATGAGCGACTTGCACGAGTCGGTCTTGCACATGATGGCCTTTTGGTCATTCGTGGGGAGGCTAGTGGCATACAGCATGTTGTAGCCCGATGTAGTGGAGCAGGAGGTCAGATCCGTGCCTGAGATGAGCGGAACCATGGCCGTGTAGGCAGTGGCCTGCTGGGAAGCAGAGCAAGCATCAGTGCTGTAGGCAGCGGCGGAGCCAACAAAGGCGGCAGCGGCGATGGCGAAGACGGCTGGGAGGTTCATGGTTGAAAGTGGCTGGTAAGTCGTGTGCGCTGTCGAAGGTAAATCGAAGAATGAGGTGGGAAGCACCCGCTGTCATGAAGTGGTGACAAGTTCTTTTTGCACATCTTTTTTGCTGTGAGGATGACAGCCTTCCCAACCTCCCACACCAGACTTGTCACAATTGAGCGGTTCGAAAAAAGAGCTACCGGATCGGAGCAGAGACGCGGGTGTGTTGTCTTGGCTACCCATCAAAATTTATGTGCTGACGGAATTGAGTCACAGTTCCGATCTTTTGATCGTTCGATCTATTCATGCGCTTCAATCACGAAGCAGAAACGGGTCTACAGGAACCTCTGATACCTTATACTTCAGCCTAATCGTGATGTCCATAACTTCTGGATAATCATCATCAATCAAATACGATGCAGGTCCCATGCAATCCTGGCATGCAGAGTTTCACTCAGAACTATTGCAATAAAAGGGAAGTGCGCTTGGTTGACTCTTAACTAGTCAGCGTCTGTCAATTACGGAACTTAGAATCCATTGTATTGGAGAACTGAGTCTGCCAAATTGGGTCTGGTAACAACGGAAACCTTGAAGCATGAGGTGAACCCAAAATGTCCCAGCTACGCGATGCCACTCCGGCGTTGTATATTTTCGAAAGGCTCCAATACAAATGCACTTTTTAGGCCCTTTACTGCCCTTGAATGCCGCCGGCTGTTTAGGAAAAATGACCTGTAAAGAGGAAGCAAGTAGCTCCCAGAGTAGCACTTGCTGTTCGATTCCGTTGTTCTGAATGAAGCACATGGCGCATAATTTAGAAACGTTGACCAAAGTCCAAACAATCATCCGATCACTGCGACTGAGCTATCATAGCATTTTTGCTTGGTGGCACGTCCATACCCGGCATGTCCATCTCCCTCATCGCGAGCCACGCATCTTGGTTAACGCGTCAGAAAACGGCCGCCACATTTTTTCGAAATCGTTTCTATTGAACAGCAAACGATTATAAAATTTCTAACGTATCTAAATTGACGAGGTTCTTCTATCAAATGTATTTACTCTATTTAATGACTTATTAAAATAAGGACATTGATGACCATCACTCTGCCGCTATGGCTTGCTTTCCTCTTTTCCTTCCAACCTCAACTGGGGCATGCACAAGAAGCCCACGCTCCATGGCCGCAGCAGTTCCGAACGCCGCGTCGCTGCTGCGTTCTGTTCCCACCGTTGTGATCTCTCCGAGTACTTTTACGCCTGGAAGTGTGGATGTCGTTAACTCTGATGAAAATCTCGTTTACCTTCCGAATCCGTCGCAGCCCGTCGAGCTTCTCTGCGTATCGTTGTACTTGGTACTGGCGATAGTCGCAGCCTGTCGAGCTATGTCGCTACCCACACGGTATTCGGCTGACGAAGTGAAGCGCCATCACACCTTTCAGCAGCTGATGGTCATATTCGCGCTCTTCCGCACGGGTTCGTTCCTTGGACGGAACGAAGCAAGAGATTTGCTTAACCGCGCGGCGGTATGTGTGTTTTTCTCACTCGTGCTCTTTCAGGTGCTCTTCTGGATTGATATTGCTAACCCGAAGGTCTCACGACGCTCTAAACGCATTTGGGTGGCGTTTACCGTATCTAATAGCGTCTTCTACGCACTTGTGTTGGGGTTTTCAATTCTACATGTGCTTGAGGTCAAGAGTGTGCAGGCGAATGAAAGCGGCGAATATATTGCGTCCGCGCAAAAGGAAACTAATATCCTAACCGAGTTAATACCAGTCATTCTCATCGGTATGGGAAGCCTCGCCAGCTCTTTAGGGTTGATTTATGTCACATGTCAAATGCGACGACGTGTTGGGCGTGTACTCAGCCAAGGTGGGGATACGAAACGGCGTCGGCTGGATGAGCGATTGGAAGCGAAGCTGCAACGTGCATTGCGTTTTACGATGACTGTGATGGGCATTTGCTCGATAATTTTTCTGATGAGAACACTGCTGTATTTGCAACGACCGTTTTCGCATCGTGGCTGTGGCGATATTACCGACTCCGACGTATGCATCATATTGGGATATGCCGTACCGGAAGTGCTTTCGTGCACACTGTTTTTAATTCTCATGTGGGAGGTAGAGCCAAACTTGCAATTTCCGTCACGGCGGATTCCGAGCTATAACTCAGTTTCTGAATCCTCTCCGTTGCTTGGGTATGATAACAAGACTGGGAGCGACAATCCTCAATCTCTAGCTCCATCAGTCACGTCTATGTCGATAACAAGATCTCGCAGGGACAATCAAAACACCAAGCGCCGATTGAATTTACTATCCCGAGGATTCAGCGGAGCTATTCGACGTCGTCTTGAACTTACAATGCGGCAAAGAGCTGGCAAGAGAGGTGGCGAAAAACGTACTACAAATTTATCAAGTGAATATGGCTTAGAGAGTCTGTCAGGTAGTATGCCGGAAAAGCAGGCAAAGCATATGGTTGTTCATGAAGAGCCATCTGCGTCGCTGTCTGCCTCGTCGACCTACGCATGGTTCTCATTCCAGTGTTTCAATCTGAAACTTCCATCGACGTCAACGCTCTCAACCTCATCATTTCTCGTTTTACACGTCCTGGATCCAGACACAGGGAATATTGTCTCTGAAATTGGGCGATCTGAAATGTCGTCATCTGAGGATCCGTGCTTTCATCTAATGTTCGCGGTGGAAATGCGCAGCCAAGATATTCTACGTGCCTCAGTATATGCTGTTCGAGATCAGAGATCAACTCATGAACTGGACAACCAGTGGCTGGTTGGAGATGCAATGATTGCTTTGAGGTCATTTATGGTCTCCTCAGAGTTTGCATTTGGCCGTGCAACACTGCATCAGCTATTTTCTCCACTCTCGCGAACTCAATCATCGGGAGAAATTGTTGTCCGTTGTGAGGCAGCAGTGATAAGTGCAAGTGGGGTATCAAATGAAGGCCACGAGCGTATTATACGATCGTTTATGTATTTTGGAATTGACGATGAAATCGGTGATGGTCTTTTCTCGACATCGCTCGGATCATCCAATTGTCAAACTGACACAACTTCAGCATCCCGTCTACATAATTCTCATCGAAAAGTGCTTGTGGAGGAAGAGCTCATAGAAAGCGTATACACATGGGAAATACCCTATCAGTTGTTACAACTTATCTTGTCTGACCTCCTAATCCAAGTTAACGCTTTAAAACGCAAGTATTTACCTGGCGATTCCGAAAGTAGCGCTCCATCAACTCCCATGAGTCAGCTTTCGTTACCGAGTCGTATTGGCTCGACAATCTCACAACCCATGGCGATGTCACCTGGGTCTTTAAGTATTGTTCCAGAAAGCGAAAGCGCATCGATCTTTTCAGATGAAGAAGATGCATTACCTACTGAGCATGACTTGGATGTTAATCATGAGTCTGTGGACAGAAGAACAACTAGCATTGGAATGCTATCAGAAATGATTTTCCAAATTCAAGGCGACGCAATGGAGCGGAAGAAACGAAAATGGCGTTTAGAATTACTCTTCAAAATGGAGCGATACATTTCGGAGGTTGAAGATGCAATATTGCGATATGGAGACGTTCAGCACGGTGGACTCACATTTAAGCCAAGTACGATGAAGGCCGATCCTGGACTACGGTTTATTCCATTAAACTTACATCAGCAATTGATGACAGTGGGAACTGCAGTACCAACATCTAAAGATGATGTCACATATGGTGATCGTGGAGAGCGATATGCGCGTCTTGTAAACACGTTTGTTGGATCGTTTTTAGCATCTCCAGGCCAAGGCAGAACGTACACAAGCCCACATGGTCATCTTAGTGATTTTGATGCTTTAAGTGAGCTAAGTGATGACAGTGACAGTGACATGGCTGATAGCGATTACAACGATGATGAAGTTGGTGAGCAGAACGTGAAAAAAGAGCTACCTTTAGAGCCTGCGGAAGCCTTACGCCGTCGTGTCATTTCCTTTGACTCTGCTGAGACTATTGTGAAAATGGCTGTAGATGGGTGTAAAGTTACTGTACCAACCGAGCAACGTAAGTTAGCAGAAACAATTGTGGCAATGGGAATGAGCGAAAAAAATATACCTGTTGATACCGAGGCGATCAACTCAAGAGATAGCATTGACACATGGGGAAGGCATTGTCTTAGTGATGAAGACAGCAAGAGTGGAAAGGCACAGATTGGGTTATCAGCATCAAGATCAGGGTCTCACGACGACACTGCAGCATGGCAGAATGGGAGCACGTTCTCCCGCATTCCATTCGAGCGCCATAGAATGTATGGTACAATTACTGTTGGCGCATTTGCCGCTCATGTTTATGGTTTCAAGAAAGGTGGTGTTCGTCAAATGCGAGAAGAACTGGAACGACTTCAATTGCGCCTTCTAAAAGAAGCCGAAAAGTCCAGCACAGACCTTACACTCGAAGAATTAGAGCGCGAGTATCATGAACTTAAGTGGCAAATGGAACGTCGTCTGGAGGTAGCATTCTGTCAAGCAATGAGTGCTCTTGTGACATGTTTTCAGCAAACACTGTATATTCACATCTACGACAATGTGGACTTTGGTCGTCATGGTATGCGGGTATGTGGAATCGACTATCTAGAAATGATATCGCAGATTGGATTTCTCTTTTCAGTTGAAAGCTTGTTGTCAACCTACAGCAACGAAGCAGGAATGCTTGGCGACATGGACGCAGCTGTTAAGGAGTTAGCTCGCGTGCAGATCAAAATGCGACCTGTTGAAACACCCAGCGAAGCAGCGTATCGTGTTTCCATTACGTCGGGTCCGCTGGGCATTGTGGTCGAACTTCCCATCATTTTTTCCGATCCATGTACCTTTCGTCAGCGTAATATGCATCGTGTTCCTGGGCAGGATTCGTTTTCTGGCGCAGTTTATATGCAGCTTACATCCCAAGAACACCGCAAGCGGGTAGAATCCGTCCTGAGCTCGACTATTCGGGTTGTCCCTGTGTTATTCTCTCAAGGAATGAATGAAATGCAAACCGTCGCGAATACTGTGGGCAAGGATGCCTTGCAAAAGGAGATTAATTCTGAAAACGTGGTAATACTAGAAAGGTATTTTGTCGATTTTTATAAGTGGGAAAGCTCATGGATAAAGTCTGGCCGAAACCCCACGTCATCATCGCTTCCTGATGGTGATGAAGATATGCAACGCCTACAGCAAATGCTCAATCGCTTGAAGATCCAAGTTCACGATTCAGGTCGATCAAAACGCATGACAATCTTGAGTCTGTCATCATCCATTGCACGCTTCATCGGCGGCGGAAGAGTAACTTGTTGCAAATCCGCAAAAGATCGAACATCAATGTCGATTACTCTAGAAGAAGCCAATTTACTCGTTCTCTCTCATGGACTTCATCCTGACGAACGGGATCAATTTACAAGTCTGCTGCGTACCTATGGAGTCAGAAGAGAAAATGCGCGTAAAAATATCGGGAAAGCCCAGTATTGTTTCAGTGCGCTTCAAAATTATATGCTTCCGAATGATTACAAGTGTCCTCCCGGCACTGGAGGCGGGAGTCGATCGTTATCTTAAATTATTGTTGCTAACAAGATAAAGATGTGCTCCGATGCTGAATGTCGATACGAGTGCGATTTGACGTGGAAACAAAATGAACAATGCGATAAGTGGCGCAACTTTTATTCACAAGTAACAAACATCGAAGAGTATAGACCAAACAACTCAATTTCTCTGTCTACGCAACTCTTTATGCCGCCAATGCTGTGTGAGATAAAATATCACTCATCGACATTGTACGTGGGTAGGACGGTGATTGCCGATTCTCTTTCTGAGAAATTTTTGCTACGTGGGATTCTGTGTCGTTTTTGAAGGCGGTCAAAATGGATGCGTCAACAAGAAGATTGATTGATGGCATCATCGACACAGTTTGAGCTACCGGTGGGATTTTAGGTGTTGATTGGGGAGAAATTGCTCGCTGAGGAAGCAATTGTGCCGAAAAGAGCCTGGAAGCATCGACACGTACGTGTCCACATGCAGATGGATCTATTGACATGCGTTTTCTTGGACTAATACTTGGCAAAGTCAAATCGAATCCTGTTGGGGTGGGTAACGGAGTCAACACTGGCATCATTGGAGATTGAAATCCCTTGCGAGCAATTGGTTTTGGTTCAGCTTCCATTGGCTGAGAAGGTATTTCCATTTTATCCTCGTCAATGCCGTCCATGTCGGCGTCGTGAAAACTGCCCATTTCATACTCGTGGATATTGTTCGAGTTCCAGGCGCTCATTTCAGTGACCGAGACATGCGAAGGTGCCAGTTTTGGGAACGCGGTAATCTTGGATGCATGGGGCAGTTTCACTTGTAGTAATCGCTTTGCACTAGCACCACGAAGGCAACTTGCGTTTGGATAGAAAACAGAAGTCATTGATGCAACCCCATCCTTCTCTAGCTTCCGACGGAGATTCTCCATGGCTTCTTGGCGGATACGCTCGACATTCTTTTCACTCCGAAAACCGAGGTATGGCCATCTGCGGATACCAAGAGAGCGGCAGACACGAATGAGTGTTCGACTGCTAATTCCGAGGTCTTCAGCTGCTTTTTTTGCTGTGAATGTGAAGAATGCAGCCAAGATATCAAACGACAATGTCTTGATTCCATGGCGTGTGTGGACTCGGACCACATACGACGAATACGATGCGCTAAGCCCATTCTTCAGACGCGAAGACGTGGATAATTTGGACACGGACTGGTGTGATGACTGTAAACAGGAAGATGGCGTGGTCATGCCGCGTTTGAGGACTTGATCGTGCGCGAAATGTGTGGGGTTTAATTCGTTTTCAGAAATGAGAGTGAATATGCTGGCGCCGTGTTGTGTGCGGATTCGTACGTGTCTTGAAGTTGCCACAGAATCAAGAAAGAATATGAAGAAGCGTGTGCGAAGTAAGAACTTGAGTTGTGTGTGATCAACTGAACGAGGCTAAGATGACTGTGATCAAAAAGTAGCGCCATTCCTGACTGAATCAAAGAAACGACCAGGTTTTCTCGACAGAGCCAAAAGTGACACCACCGCAATGGTCGCTCTGAGGAATTCGCGCAGAAAACTGGCCGAAGTACACTCGCACTGAAACAGTATTGGCGGAACCCCATACGAAGATCCTTCTCATGCGTCATGGTTGGGCGAGTGAGTGGCGGATAGCGACATAGAAAACATGCAAAATATGGAAACTCTGTTATGCTTCGACTGCAGAATTTAACCAGGAGCTATGCAGGATGTGCGGATTCATGCGAACTGGACACTATATGTTCAATCATTCTTCTCGAAAAGAGAAATGGAACGGTTGACAGAATTGCACAGGAAGCTTGGAAGAATGACTTGCCAGATCAATAAAAAGTTCAGGACAACGCAGATGTCGGTACTAAGTAAATGGTCTGGCTCGTGGTGTAAAACTTGACAATTTGTACTTGCGTGAGGTGGGTACGTACATGCGAAGAGTTGAAGCGATGGTGCGGATGAGAAGTTTCACAGCTATACTCAGATTACAAGTGGTGGGTTTCTTATTCAGATGGGCTCAGTGGAGAATACTTGAAGTCGCCTAGAGACCATGCAGTGGCCGACCATCGCTCAACGGCTCACTTGCCACAATTGACATATCCAAGCGAGGAAAATAGAAGAAAATCGAAAATCGAAGGAAAATATCGAGTGTACAATTCTGTGGAATAAGTCTTACGTGGCATCGCATCCTTCCACTGTCTGGCAGTAGGAATGCACATTGTCATAGAAACTATCAGGCGTGGGCGAGAAGGCATTCGGAATAAAACTCGCAATGCCAGGCAGTTGCGGAACAAAAGTAGAAGATGCTCAGAATGGCCGCTACGGTGTGGTGCTGCAAAAACGAACATTGTGAAGGGGCGTTTGGTAGAATCCACGAAAAAGCGAGAAGAAAGCAATGCTGTTGTTGTATGTCGAAAGAAAAACAATGTTCACTCACTGTCGCTCACGATTGCTCATCGCGCGAGTAGCTACATCCGGTGTACGTTTCTTTCTTTGCATAAAAGAGCAAGCAATCACATATTTCCATCCGGTGAGACTGGCACCTTGCGCACTTTGCTCTTGTCTAGCAGTCCATTGGATAGTTTTAAGAGCACCAAGCTCATCCATCGTGAGCACGCAGTTATGCGGTTGAGCCTCTACATAGCGGATCATTGCATTGGTGCAGCATATATTAAATTGGTCGCATTTGCTAATGGTAAAAATGTGAGAAAGCAAGCTGGACTGTGTATAGTATATAGTTGATGATTCTTGCCTCGGTTGCTCTGGCTCAGATCTAGAGAGTGCCGAGCCCCACACCTTCATATCCGCTGGTAGTCAGTTCCATGGCTTCTGCTACCAATTCTTCGCGTTTGTCGATCTTGATGCTTTTTGATGTGGATCTTTTCGTGGTGTTTATAGGTGACTTCGCAGGTCTCGTTACGGTCTGCTCCATAGAACATCAAGATACAGACATCCAGTGCGTGTAAGAATCACCAAACTTTCCTTTCATTCTTCCTTGAAAGAGCGAATTTTCCTACCACTGGAAGACCAAACTCGCGGCAGAGAGCCTCTGCCTCAGCCCATTTTAGCACACCGTATTCAAGACACCATTTCTTGGCCATTTTGCTGTCAGGCCGTTGCTGTAGTAGACTTTCATAGAAAACACGATCTGCAAAGCCCTGTTCTCCATCCCATTAAAGAGCATACAGTTAACCCACTGAACCACTGGATCACACAGAATAATGAAAGATAGCTCTGTTCATGTGTATCTATCGCACCGGGGACGGTGTGGGGTGCTTCTGGCCAGGCTTTCGGTTCGCTTCCTGCTCCTTGGACCACTCTTCCTCTTCACTCATCTTGACTTTTCCAGCTTTCCATAAAACCATCAAGCGATCAATTACGCCGATTGGGTTTTATATCAAAAACCCAAATTGAGACGAGGATTATATTAACTGATGGCTACGTTTCATTGACATGCATACTTCTCTGCTTCGACTCACTTCCACACATGCGTCTGTCTTATATGCATGTGGACAATAGCATCATTCTGTATATCTACACCCAGTGGATGCGACAGCGCGGGAATTTTTGCTTCACGATGGCCATATACATGGCCGTGGTCTCCTGATCTGCACACGCGCCGATGTAGAGCATCTCCAAGGGCCACTGCGCGTGTCTGTTGTTACACAGATTATGAAACACTGTTGTTGTCAGCTGGTTACAGGCTTTGACGTTCAAATTCACTAATCGGTGGCACTGACGGCCGACAGCACTGACGCCTGCGTCTGTCACGTTGTAACAAAACTCGAGCGAGAGCCGCTCAAGTGCATGTGTGTGATCAGCCAACGCATACAACCCGTCATCATCGATGTTTATGCAGCCCTGTAGCAGCAGCGTCTTCAATTGTGCGCACCCCTCTGCGATGGCTGCCAAATTGGTGTTCTGTAGCGTCCGACACATCGATAGATTAAGTGTGTGCAGTCGACTGCAACATGCCACAGCCTCGTAGGCAACGCTAGAAATGCCAAGTAACGCACTGAGATTGAGTTCTTCCATTACAGAAGCGTTGCGCGTGACCAACGCGACGACGCTGTCATCTGTGAGTGCTGCACAGCCGCGCATGTTGAGAGATGAGAGTTTGCACATGGGGACGGACGGATGGAAGGCAGAGAAATTCGACTGCTGTATTTTAGGGCAGTTGGCGAAGGACAGTGTACGTAGATTGGTCTGTGTGCTCATCATAAAGCGAAGCGGAGTCCCCGAGATCTTTAAGCATTTATCCACAATAAGCGTCTCGAGCGTCATGCTGGAGTGCATGGCGAGTCCCACGACTGCTCTGTCCGTGATGCGATGACACATGGCAACATTTAGCACACGAAGCGCTTGACAGTTGGCCGCCAATGCCAGAATGCTCTCGTCGCAGATTTTGGAACAACCCGAAAGATCGACAACTGCAAGTGACCGGCAGGCGCGGGTGATCTGAACGAACGCGTCGTCAGTGAATTTGATACAGTGCAGTGTCAGCGTATGGAGATTGGTGCACTGGCTCAGTTGGCTGAGGGCCGTGTCGTCAATCTGCTTCGACTCGATGTTCATGCGCATAATCTTGGCGCGTCCTATTCCCACTAGCAAATGTGAGAGCAAGGACTTTGTCACTCGCGGACCGTAGAGCGCGATGGATTCCAAGTGTGATGATGTATTTGGTCGTCTTTGCGAAAGCGCCTTCACAGCGCTGTCTAGTTCATCATCGCCTGTGCACCACGTCTACACAGTCAACACAGTGACTCTACATGTCTAGGTAATCTTAATATAAAGGCAATAATTACAGCTCCACTCACGAGATCAACGTGCGACTCAATGTGCACAGATGTGAGCGCGATATGCCGCCATCGACGAGAAACACGTGTAAGACTATGCCAGCGATCCTGGAGATACACGAATGGACATATCTGCGCGATACAGACGCTGTAAGGCACATTGTCAATAGTAATGACCGGCATTGATTTTTCCTTGATCAGCAACTGCGACTTCTGTGCAGAAACTCTTCATTCCCTCTTCCACGCCTTTTCGTGTAGTCCCGTCCTTCCATTTCCGTAACCACCTGACCTGTTGCAGAATAGACACAAACGGCACAGTTGATGTACGTTTTGTCAATGGACCAGAACGTCTTTTGTCGCAGCAGCACCACGAACGCCAAAGAAATCAAAAGCCAGGTTTGGTGGTCATTGTGATTGTACACTTCAACCTGCGGGCACATTATGCGTACTTAGTAGTGTATTTAGTGCAATGTATTGTATACAATTATATATGTTCTACAGAATATATGCGGGTTTAATCACCCCATAGAACTCCTGCCTAAGTGGGTGTGATGGATGGAGAGCCAATTTGGGTGCCTTTTTGGGATAACTTCCACACAATCTCGGCTCGACGTGAGAGAATGCAAGCGCTTTTGGACGACTGCCGCGAGTTAGAGCGAAAGAAGATGCTCACTGTGGAGCAACGGAAGCAGTGGGAGATGCAGCTCACGTCCACATTCACCAATGCAAGTGTATTAGAGGAGATCCAGCGGCAGGTGCGCCAGTTGTATCTGAAGGAATTAGACGACATCATCTTTCGAGTACGGCAGCAACAGAACGAGTCGCTACAAAAGAAAGAGACCTACGAGACCTCCGACCTTGTGGCTGTGGCGGCCGGCGGGGTCTTAGGCGCGTTGAATGCGTGGATGCGGCAGCCAGCGGCGACTACGAAGACAACAACTGATGCGGTTGTCACTGCATCGAAACCATCCACGTCGTCCATCTGGGCGAGCGCTTTTGAAGCCGCACAGGCATCTTTGAATGTATCAGTTCAACGACGTCACGTCGAGCATCTCCAACTGCAGCATCTCAGCGGTGTGGAGGCAACAAGCGACCACGTACTGCTATGTATCAATGGTTTCATGACTCAGGATACTGACCCTGCCATCTACTGGGCGCCCTGGTGGGCCACTACCAACACCATCTCACCATCCACTGTTGTGGTGTATGCCGTACAATGGGAGGCTGGTGATGCGGCCGTGTGGAGCGAATTCTGTCAGCATGCGAACGAAAAACTTCAGACGACAGCTGGCTCCTCTGCCACCGCATTGCTGGAGCATTTCACGGGTAACCCATGGCACAAGGCGCAGGACAAGGCAGAACAGGTTGGCGTGGTACTTGCACGCGTGTTGGCTGCCCATCCCACACTCTTTCGTGGACGAAAAGTAAGTCTCTTCGGCCATTCGCTTGGCGGCGCAGTGATCTACAGCGTCTTTCAGGAGCTAGCACGACTGCGCAACAGTGCATCTCAACCCATTCAACACCCTGTCATCACCAACGCTGTCTGCTTCGCTGGTGCGTTTCTTCCCACACCCACGGGCCTCCAGCACATCGCACAAGAGCTGCCGCCTGACGGGAGGTTTCTCAACGTGTACTCGACGCACGACAGCGTTCTCTCCAAGCTCCTCCGAGCCCTACATCTCCACACAGGAGACGTTGTCGCCGCTGGCTGCGCCGCCATCGCTTTCCAGTTGGCGCAGAACGACGATAAAGTGGATAACCGACTGAACATCGATGTGTCGGATCTCATTCCCCCGCGTCTCGCCAATCATTTTGGCCATAGCTACGGTCCACACATGACTGCGCTAGTAACACGAATCAAACCGCATCTTGTGTCGCTGTATGCTGTAGACAAGTAAATTTTTGTTCACAAGACTAGCAATAAATTTGTCCACATGGGTCACATATATTGAGCTTCTTTTAATTGCCGTACAGTCCGCCTCCACCTGTCTTATTGAAAATGTTTTGGAACGTCTGTTTCGCTTTGGCCTTGGCTTCTTGGTCGTATTCCTTCTTGGCAACCTGTAAGTTTCGCATTTCTTGTCTGACAGCTGCGTTCTTGGGTTCTGCAGTCATAAGTTTCGTGAGAATGACCTGCGCCTTGTCAAAATGCTTGAGTTGCACGAGCGCTTGTGCCTTGCGAAAGAGCGCTTTACTATGTGCGTCGTCTTTTGCCAGAACTTTGTCGCAGAATTCCATGGCCTTTTCCGGGTGTGTACCTAGTTTCACGTGGCAGAACGCCATGTTGGACCACACAGCAATCTGCAGCTGTTGGATCTGCTCACCCTGTATGGCTGTAGCACTCATGTTGGCCGTGCTAGATGCGTACTGAGACATTGCGTCCCCTTGCGTGGAAATACCGTTGACATAGGCAAATACCTGCGTCAACAAATAGAGTTTTAGACAACGCGGCTTGCTTAAGTTGAAACAACATACACAAACACACCATGGCGTAAATGCGCAGTGCTTTCTTCAGGTTGCCTCGCTTAAATAGCAAATTCGCCTGCTGCTTGAGCATTTCACCTTGTTCGATCTTCTCATCCACCGTTAGACTCCCCATGCGAGGCTTCCATGCCAGCAGCTCTTCCTCGCTCAGCTCTTGTGGGTCCATTTTCGTATCTGCCTTTCTTCTGGAGATTGAAGGAATCCGCCATTTCATTGGTTTAAAATTGTTCCTAAAGTCATATTTATTGGCTATAAATTATTAATATCTACCAATAGAATTCGCTGAATGTGCTTTTTTGTTTGTTCAAGCCTTGTACGTAGTCATTCTCTTCCGTGACGCCATTAACGGTAGTCTTGTGCGGTGGACATGGCGGCGGAACCTGCGAGCAGCTCCGCTGCATCCGCTGCTCCTCCCGGACTGGAGCACATTTCTTGGGATGAACTGGACAAGACTAAGTACTACATACTTGGCCCCACCATGTTCCTTGGCGTCCGCGCGGCCGTATACCCCAGCAATCTGGTGAAAACTCGGCTACAAGTGCAATCGCGCCACCATCCACTCTACTCGGGCACATTTGACGCATTCCGCAAAATCTTCCGCCAGGAAGGTATGCGCGGTCTCTACAAAGGTTTTGGCGCCAGCACAGCGAACGTGCTCACTGGGAATTTGTATATCTCTGTCTATGAAATGGCGCGCAAGTTTTTTATGGACAAGTTTCAGGTACTCGTCGGTTATAATGAGTGAAGGCAAGGATATGGACTGAACAAGCTTGCATAAATGTGTAGATGAGCGAAAAATTATCCAATTTTGCAGGCGGCGCGTGCGCGTCAGTGATTTCTCAGACAGTGGTCGTTCCGCTAGATATCGTGTCGCAACGCATGATGATTGATCTCCAGGGTGTGAATACACGGCTTACGCGGGAGAAAGCAAGAGGATTCCTGACCGTAACCAAACAGGTTTACTTGGCTGAGGGGATCCGTGGCTTCTATCGAGGTTATCTTCCATCCATAGCCACATACGCACCATCATCGTCTATTTGGTGGGGTTCTTATGGACTCCTTGTGCCCACGTATTTTGACGCCATGTCTTCGTGGAACTTTGATCCATTCTGGAAACAAGGTATCCATGCGTACATGTTGTTTACTACCACTGGTGCTTATTATACTGACACATAGTTATGTAAAGTCTTTGCGCAGGCGCTAAGTGGTGGTAGCGCTGGTATCATCACAGCCGTGCTCACGAATCCCATGGACATCGTCCGAACAAAGGCGCAGGTGTACACACAGTATGGGGCAATCGACACCTGCAAGTACATTATGCAGCGCGAAGGCTGGCGGGGTCTCATGACGGGCACATCCGCGGTAAGAAAGCATGAAGCCATTGGAACCTTTTGAAATTTTTTGAGGCTGATGGTGTCCCCCTTTTATTAGCGAATGCTGGCGATGGGTCCGTCGGGAGTGCTGGTGATTTCTTCGTACGAGTTCGTTAAACGCATGTGCAGGAATCCGCGCATTGAGCAAGACCCAGTAGTTGAAGAGGACATCTGAGCAATAGGACTTCCCCATCCTACAATCCAACCTAAATAGATAGAGCGTATATATCACCCCTTATGATCCATTTGATTCGTTAAAAATCATTATCTTGTGAAATTGATTGGTTGAAAATGAAGAGGAGCGACAACACACCGTCTTTTGGAAATTTGTCGACCAGCTACAGTAGCTCCATTGGTAGCTTTTCCACCCAGTGTGGAAGGGACGAGAAGAGAAATGACTCGAGATGGTGATGGTGGACCGGAGGAGTCTGCTGTCACCACCAAGACCGCAGCAAGCGATGCTTCAGATGCTGCTGATACCAGCGATGCCCCTGTGGCAATAGCTGCAGATCCGCAAACGCTCACGCAATTTGAGGAGCTCCAGCGACAAATCCACACGCGGATGACACTGCGCGCACAGAACTCCAGTGAGGCAGTGACGAAGATTCGCCAGCAGATCGCATGTGGCGCTATCAAACTCAAGTCCGACATTAAAAAGTCCACGGCGTTTGTCAAGAAACTCAAGATGCTCTCGGAGAACAATGCCGATGCCGTGCTAAAGGACATCGAGGAGCTCAACCTTACGCGTTACGTCAGTGAATGCGTGGCGTCACTCACAGAGGCGCCACTGAAAATGGTGGATCTACCCGCCGCAGTACGTGTGCTTTCGGCATTGCATCAGCGCTACGAAGAGTTCTCCACCACGATGGTGCAGGCCTTGGTAGCAGTCTTCGATGGCTCATATGGTTCGGAAGACAAGACGAAGATAATCAAGCGCCGATTGATTCTGCGACTACTGAGTGAGCTATATCTTGCTGGCGTGTTTGAAGAGGTTCAGATAATTGTGTCCATCATTCAACGCGTCGCTCGACGAGAAGGAGGAGTATCTGGTGGTAGCAGTGCGAAGCAACGGAGCAAAGGCAACATGTCCGTCTCTGGATCTTCAGCGAGCTCATCCTCTTCATCGCAATTGGAAGTGCCATTGCTAGTAAGTTTTGCAAAGTCTGTGGGTGTCGAATTTTTAGGCGTTCATCCGAAGAAGTTCAAAGAAATGGAGAGACAGTTAGGCTCCACTTTCACCGAGTTCTTGTCCAGTCAACCCACATGGGTTCCTCCAGCCATGCAAAAAGAGTGCTTGGCGTCATTTGTCGATGCCTATGAAATGATCTGTAAGTTTTATCTGGCACAGCATGCCACATTTGTTAAATTGGAAACAAGAAACGAGAAAGAAGAAGCAAATCGAGGCGAAGTGATGGAGCAGCACGTGCAGGAGTTGGAGAATGCAAAATTGCTCTTTGAAAAACTGCAAACCAGTGTTAATTCACTAGCTGATGCGCTGGATCGGGATGTGCCACCCCTCCCTATGGAGAAGAAAAACGACGAATCGGGCAGCTCGGGGATCTCAATTTGGGAAGGTGGAGACAGTCGCTCAGAACTCCACGCAGATAGTCCATTTGATGATGAAGATACGAGAACATTCTATGAGGATTTGCCAGATCTGTTAGAACTCGTACCTGCGGTGGTACTAGGACTGACAGAGGCAGACGTTGCAGAATTGCGAAAAAAGAAGGAGGCGAAATCTGCGGCTGCTACCTCCAGCACGGAAGAAGAAGTGGAGGCGGAGGTAGATGGTGATGGCGATACAGAGGCTGACGTGGATGAAGCCGAAGAGGAAGGTGACGTAGACGAAACAGTCTCAGGTGGTGATGAAGTGGAAACTAAGACAGAACCAGCAACGGAGGAAGATGAAGGTAAACCTGAAGCTGAAAGTTCCTCAGCCAGCGGTATAACAACCACGATGCCTGCCTCATCCTCAGCTATGAATAGTTACCATCACCAGGTAGATGCATTCTTTAGTTCGCTGGAAGATTTGGTAAATCGGGATCGATGTGACAAAGCGGCTGTGGAATTCTGTTATCGCAACTCGAAGGCTAACCGCAATCGCTTGGTGAAAACATTGTTTAATGTACCACGGACGCATCTGGAGCTGCTGGCGTATTATGCTCGTCTTGTGGCGACACTTCAAAGCGTATTGAAGGAGGACATTGGAGGGGAACTTGTGGAGATGCTTGTGGGGGAATTTAACAGTCTCATCAAGAAACGCAATCAGTTTCGGCTGGAATCCAAAATCAAGAATATTCGCTTTTTAGCGGAGCTAGTCAAGTTTCGAATCTGTCCTCCTAATGTTGGCTTTCGATGTCTGAAGAAGTGCTATAATGATTTCCAGGGCCACAACGTGCATGTAGCTACGACATTTCTTGAGAACTGCGGCCGTTTCCTCTACTATTCGAAGCACACACATGTGCGTACGGAGAATTTTCTGAACATTATGATGAAACTGAAATCTGCCAAACATTTGGACCCTCAAGCGGAGACGTTGGTGGAAAACGCATATTACATGTGCAAACCGCCAGAGCGCGTGGAACGTGCATTAAAGCCGCAGAATCCACTATATCTCTTCCTGGTCAAGTGCCTCTATCACGATCTGAATGAAACCAAT
The DNA here is from genome assembly GCA_001600495.1 of Pilasporangium apinafurcum. Taxonomy (NCBI): domain Eukaryota; phylum Oomycota; class Peronosporomycetes; order Pythiales; family Pythiaceae; genus Pilasporangium; species Pilasporangium apinafurcum. Next base: position 100,228 of record BCKE01000083.1, read on the forward strand.
GTAAACAAGATGGTGAAAATGCTGCGCAAACTGCCGTGGCAGGAAAAATCAACATGTGCGCTAGTATTGAAAGCTGTGTTGAAGGTCACAAAAGGGAAAGTGATGCACATGAAGTGTATTTGCGATGTTGTCAAGGGATTAGCACGTTATCATGATGAGGTTTCGATTATTTTGGTGGATGAAGTGCTGGAATTTTTTCGCAGAGGGTTAGAGATGAACGATTACCGTGACCACCAGCGTAGCTTGGGATACGTTAAGCTTCTCGGAGAGCTTTACAATTGTGCACTCGTGAATATGAATGTGGTGCTTGAAACGCTATACCTGTGCATCAACCACTCGCATGACATCTTAACGCTCCCCCAGTACAGCAGCACGCAACTTTCCGCGTCCCAACTCCAGGAAGTCAAGCGTCGCTTCGATATGGTACCGGACATGCGATACGATCCGCGTGTCCCCAGCGATGTGGATGGTCCAACTGAAGTGTTTCGAATCCGATTGGTATGTGCTTTGATTGAAGCCTGTAATGGCAGCGGCTCATCCGCTTCAGGTAGCAGTGGTGGTGTCTCAGCAACGGCTGGAGAACGAGGTCTTTCGAAGGCGCGTCTTGGGCGGTTCATGATCTTTTTCCAACGATATATCTTCTCCAAGACGGAAATTCCACTGGAGACTGATTTTGTTGTCATTGATCTCTTCGAAGCATTGGGAAGCACACTGAAGGATCACTTTAAGAAATTTGACACATGGGAGGAGGCAGATACAGCTGTACAAGCGATTTTACGCGCAGATTTGGAGGAAGCAGAGCGACGTTTGGCAAAAAAGAATACAGCAACAGCAACATCATCGACCTCTCATGACTCGATGGCACCTCGTGGTGGTGACTTGGAAGACGACGAACTGGACGAAGAGGAAGAGTCCGACGATGATGATGACGATGACGACGACGATGACGATGACGAGGAAAATGACGAATTGCATGGTGCTGGAGACGATGAAGAAGACGATGATGATGATGACGATGAGGAAGACGACGAGGATGACGAAGGTGAAGAGGACGATGATGAGGAAGAGCATTTGGTGGTTCATGACCGCGAGATGCAGAAGACAGAGGAAGACGACGTGTTTGAGAAGGCGTTTAAAACCATGATGCAAGGTAGCGCCGACACGCGGAAGCCGCTAGTGCGTGTGAATGTGGACAAAATGGCAATTCCGACGGTGGTTAAGAACACGACTGCACCTCAAATGTCACCTTTTGCCGGTGGGTTCCCCGAGGGTGGTGTGATGTTTCGCATGTTGCGTCGTGGGAACAAGGGCAAGGTGGAGGCACGGCAACTAATTGTGCCTGAAGAATCATCTTTGGCTCAGCACAGCCATCGACAGGAGGATGCTGGTAAGAAAGAACAATCGGAGTTGAAGCGACTAGTGCTGCAAAATGTCGAGCGCGAGGATTTCTTTTCTTCAAATCTCCACGCTGGAGGACTCGAGGGTCCAGCTGGTTCTGCTTTCCAACAGCAAACGCCTCCCTCACGAACCTCTCATGTGAACCCACCTCCGACCTCGCAGCAGGAATTAAGTCGTTATGGCTTTGGAGGAGGAGGTGAGTGGAACAACGCGGAGTTTGGATTACGCCGAGGCAAAGGATATCGTGGAACCAAGTGATCGTAGCTAAATGTAGTGCGTGATGATGAATTGGGAGACAACTCTGCCAAGGTCGACTGACTGATCCGCACCGAAGCAAAACACGGTGTTGCAGCTTTTCGTAGATGTGGTTTTGCTGACTTGCTACAACATCATCATCAAGAAGAGACTTAAGGTGTCGCCTTAGTAAGCAGTGGGGTGATGAGACACATGGACAGATTCCATTGCCAATGTTGTTGCCGTTGGTGGATTGTGTGCAGACAAGAGAGAAAGCCAAGAATTAATAGCAGATCTTGTGGATCCTGAAGCAGATCCTGTAAGTAGGAAAGCTGTAGTGAATCGCATACACAGCTAGTGCTTTAATGAAGGCTTTCCATCATGTGCCTTATGGCTCACGTCTGGTTTTTGAATATACCAAAGTGGATGGTAACTTTCTCAAAAAATTCCTCTCCCGCTACCCTACCCTTTGATGTCCACATTTCTGATATTTTTAGCCAATCTGATTCTGGGTCGGATTGACAGCAAACGGTCAGTAAGGCTGACAATGACAGACTGCTAGCGTTCATTATATGTGAATGCACTGATCATACCACAACTGCAATGCTGGACGCGCCATTGAGCAATCACTGTGATTCCTTTTAGTCGCATAGCGAGAGAATCAGCCGACAGTTCCAGAAGTAGCTGGAAAGATGCGTCTCGTCCTACGTAAAGCTCTAGAAGATCAAGTGTGTACACCGTTTCAGCCAATCAGAAGCAAGTAGGGTTGCCGTGTTGTGGTGACATTTATAGTGAATTTCATATTAAATTATTGTTACTTCAGGAACGGACAACGAAGTAACGTTTAGATTGTGGGTTGTGACGTCTTTGATCCACTGGTGCGGTCAAAAGCCACAGAAGAGCGCGAAGAGCTCTAGAAGAAACGAGGGGGGAAGGACAGAAGAGAGCGAGCAAGCTTCTTTTTCAAGCGAGTGGAAGGTGCGTGTATTTGCCACTTGCCTGTCGTAAATGCATGCACATGACCCAGCCATCCGGAAATGCATAGTAGAGATGTGCCAAACGGATGGATGTCGGCATCTGCAGCCACTGTGCCCTTCCTGTACACATTGATTGATACAGTCACTGTCTAGAAAAATCTGAAAACTCATGGACGCCTTTTCGTTCTGTTAACAGATAACACGAGCGGACAGTTGTGCCGAGAAGGGGGGGTAAGCGATGGGCATGGCTTGTGACGCAGAGCGCGGCGCAGCAGCAGTCGCTTCGGCATCCCAGGCGATTACCGCGAGAGAAAACAACTCTGGTCATTCCAATAACAGCCAAGTCGTTCAAGATGGCGGTGGAGTCTACCGTTCGACGGTAATGAACACGGAAGAAACCGCGATGATTCTCACGAGTCTCAGCAAAGGGCGATTTGGTGCTGCCACAACGCTGTCTTCAGGCGATGAAGACGAGTTCTCTGGGGAAGAAGACGAGGAAGAAATGGACGGAGAGCTGGACGATGAACATGGCGGTCCTGGTGGTGCTTCGTCTGCTAAAGTGCACCGCGTGCAACAAATCAACTTCAATGGGCCTGTGGGGAGCAAGTTGGACTTTTTGGATGAGGCAGGGTTCAACCATCGCTTCCGCTTTGAGAGCAACCGCGTCAAGAGTCTGGTGACAAAGCACATCTCAATTGATGAACTTCGTGCACATTTCGATCGCCCCATCATTGATGTGGCCAAGGACTTTGGTATTTGTATCACGCTGATGAAGAAAATATGTCGTCGTAATGGCATCAAGCGCTGGCCACACCGCCAAATCCGATCGCTGTCCAAGAGTATCGCTTCCATGGAGGCTGCTATGCTCAGTGCCCATGGTAGCGAGCGCGAAAAATATCGTGACCAGATTCTCAATCTCAAGATGAAACGCGAGTCCGTCATCGCTGATCCCAATAAGGAGAATGGCATGCGACCGAAGACTCCGCCTGCGAAGGCAGAGGGTGGGTATGCGACTGCTTCACATCGTCCACAGCAGCATATAGCTCTCAAGACATCGAAATTGTCGCTTCTCGAGGGGGAGTTCCACCACTCGGACTTTCCTCATCAGCACCAAGGTCTTGCTCCTGTGTCCATGAAACTGGAGCAGCCAGTTACTTCACACGGTGGCGTGGGGTCGACCCCTACGAGTGCCGCGAAAGGCGGTCGTTGGACAAGCGACGAACACGCCGCGTTTCTTGAAGGAATTCGACTGTATGGCAAAGACTGGAGACGCGTGGCGCAGGTGGTGCGCACGCGCAGCGCCGTGCAGACCCGGACCCACGCCCAGAAATATTTATTGAAATTTGCTGGGCGATTCCCCTTCGACACGGAGGGGGTGATGCTGAACAATGACCACCAGACCAACAGCAGCAGTCATCAGCTCCACTTCGAGCATGATGCGCGGGAGGTCCCCACTAACTCAATGCTCAAGCCCAGTCATGCTGCCGTCATGCCCTCTGCGAGTGACTCAATGTGGCAGATGACTGAGACGCCCTTGCGGCCGCGCGTGGAGGCCATGGCAATGATCCTCAATAGTCCCCAACGGATGGACGAGGAAGACCCTCGTCCCATGGTGATCAAGAGCGAAAACACGGAGAGTGTGGGGAGCTACAACCCCTACATCCTCGCTCACGAAGCTCCCCCAGCAGCAGCGTCTTAGCGCAGCAGACATGCGGGACGAGGTCCAGTTTTGTCGAGCAGCTACAACAATCGTCAGTTGCAGTTTCTTTCTCTTTTGATAGGGAATTTTGATAGTATGTAGAACAAAATAGAGACCTGTGCTTTGTTGACGTACTAGTGCGGTGTTGATGGCTGATGGTTACACGACGAGATAGACGTCGAATGCTATGGACGAGAGAGACAGCTGCATTTATAACACCGCGCTGTCGAGAAATACTTATGTTTGTCTTCTTTATTGAGCAAACGAATAGATGGGGATAGAGCTATCAACGTCCTGCTGCCACACATGAATCATCAACTCCTTCTACACGTCCACTCGTATGCGTTCATTTTTGTTGTTGATTTTTATCAATATCTCTTCTGACACATGCTCATGGACTGCTGTATTAAGCTGTCGAATGCGCACGCAAAATTTATTCTTGCTTGGCTTCGACTTCCTTCACCAACTGCGCCAACTCTTCTGGGTTGTACAACAGGAAGTACTTTTCAATCTGTGGGAGGTAGTGCACCTTGCCCTTCTCAAGCGTGAACCAGTAGAGGTAGGACGAGTCGTTGTGCGAGACACCAACGGCACGCGAGTTGTGGAACGAGGGCACAAGGATCGGGTCGTCCTTGGAGTTGCCCTGCGCTTCATCCGATTCAACGGGGTCACGGTTGAAATGCACAAGTCCGAGCTTCTCGTCTTCCAGTTCATCGCGCTGGCGGCCAACAGCGTGTTCGTCGATGTTGGGGATTCCCGAGGCGAAGCTGCGGGTAGCGATGGTGGTGGCGCGGCGCGCAGGCGCGAGGGCACGGGTGACAATGGAAAGCATGCTCTCACTCTCTTGTTGGATGTGCGGATGAGGTTGCGAAATGGAGGAACTGACGGCCGAGAAGCTCCTGGTGGGGCGCGTTTCTAAACCCCTCACAAACAAAATTAGAAATAGAAATAGAAACAAAACATGAGTGACCACCAGATTCCGTCGGGATCATTGACGGTTATAGGTTGTCACTATAGTATACTTAACTAAATAATACCAAACAATCGATTTATTATTATAGTTTGTAATTTTTTGGATATTTAAGTAAATAACAGACTATGTGACTAGTATCTGTCGATCGCTTTGCCGATAGAATACCCGCTCAGCTGGAGCAGCACGGCCGTTGACATGTAAGTGGAACTTGGGAAAGCGCAATGTCCCCACACGCGCCGATAACAGCCGCTTCTGCGTTGCAAATGCCCAGCAATCGTCACCTATGGTACCAAACGTGAAACACTCCTGCTGCTTTCCCACGAGGATCCAGTCACGCTCACTATTGCTATCGAGGCAGAGCAGCACACTTCCCCCATTACCATCAGCGTCGTTATTCTCAGGCGTGGAACTGCCAAACTGTTGCACACGGATATGAAAGACAACATCTTCCCCCACTGCACACTCCAGCGGCACCGCTGAGTCACTATCTTTTAGATGCACTTCAATGCAGTATCGAGTACCTTTGATCTCCTCCAGTGACACAGGCACTACCAGTGTGTTATACCATTGGATAGAGTCCACTGGTGCAGCGTATTGCAGATCTATATGGAGATAGCATACGTCTACCAATTCTGCTTCGCTCTGCATGTCCGCAGGACAGTCGAGAGTAAACGCGAAATGCGCCGTTTGCTTTGGTCGAAGGGTCGTGCCACGCAGCTGGTTGTTCGGATCCTGTAACACTTGGACTGGCCGCCGTCGATTTTCAGCATTTGCGTCATTGTCTCCACAGCGCATCTTGTAGTCACAGATCACGACCCCCACACGATCGTTGCAGATGAGCGCGATGGCGGCGAAGATTCGCCGACCGATGCGCCTCAACCGAACTTTTTCTGCCAGCGGACGCAGTAACGGGAATGCTGCGTCAGCGCGACGAACCTCGGTATTTACGTCGTCTGTTGCAGCAATCACGTGCTGGTACCGCAGTTGGACAGCAAGCGTGACCATTGGTGCATTTGAATCATCTGCCTCGCTAATGCAATTATCTGATACAGATAACGCACCAACTGCGAGCGAAATCGTATACTTCAATGTTGTTCCAGTTGTTAACGCTGACGGTATCGCTACGGTGAGACTGTCGCTTGCAGCTGGTACCTCGGCACTCAGTTGATTACTCAGTTGGGACATCTCTTCACTTTTTTCAGACCCCTCGGATAAAACCAACGCGGCGTCACGCAGTTGAATGAGCTCGCCACCATTGATCACTGTGATCTCCAGTGTACCGCTGACAACCGTGTCTTTGTGGGTCTCCAGCGAGATCAGAAGCTTGTCAACCGAGTGCGGAATCAGCAGTGGTGGGCCACTAAGTGACATTTGTAGCGTACTCGCACGCTTTGGGATCTCGAACACTACGCTTTCCATCGATTTTGCTGCGTCCAGCAGGCTAAACGTGTTGCCTGCCAGCACACACTCAACACTAGTGCAGACGTACGACCCGACGCCCACGTTGTGTTCCAGGAAAACCAAGCTCACGCTCGCTTCTTCGTACAAATAGACGTTGGTTTCCTCCATCACCAGTATCACCGAATCTTCTTTTGTCTCTCGCATGCCATCTCCCAACTCTCCTGCTCTGTTATCAGCTAGGACAACAGGTAGCTTCTTATTCAGGTCTTGCACTTCCTCTTCATCAAACACCGACTTTTTGCGCATCCGTTGAGTTCCGTTACTGCTGTCATGCGGCACAGCGGGGGGCATGGAGAGCGTGCTAGTGGCAGAATCTGTTTTTCTGTCTCCTTCCTCTGTCTGTGGAGCAGTTCTTTCTTCCAGGACGAGACTATCCAGTCGTGGTAGATCTTTCCTCTCGGATGAAGAGTGAGTGCTGGAACTGCGTCGTTCCATTTGCTGATTTGAATCGGAATGCTCATCGTTTTGGTGTATCTGATCATCATCAATCACTGCACCTTGGTTTATTTGACCTATTCGTGGGCTCCGTTTCGCAAAGCGAACTCGCATCTTTTCAACGTGAATCCCCGCTGGAAAGCGATTTGTGATCTTCAACGTCACGCGCACGTCACCGTGATCAAGATCTCCTCCCGTCGAACTCTGCAGTGTTTCCACAGCCACTTTTGGTTTAATCAACTCGCCCATTCGCAGCTTCGCCTCGGAATCTTGACCCTGCAAACTCTGCGCTAACGAATCCATCAGCTGCTCCAAGTATGCGCGGCCAATTTCGGCTTTGGCCTCTTGGGCGACCTCGAGCATACTAAAGCACACGGTCACAGCCTGAGCAGACCGCCCGAGCGCCAGCTCTGCGCTGCAAATGCTGCGTACACAGTCGCCGAGCAGCGTCCACCACTTGTCTTCTTCGCACTGCCGTGCATGTGAGCGAAAAAGCCGTGAAGCGCTTTCAAACTCGCGATGGCGAACATGATAGCGCGCGCACTCGCCCCCAAGAAACACGGCAAAGCGATGACGGCCGGCGCGCGAGAATTGGAGCGAGGCGAGATGCGACAATTCCCACACGCAGCGCTCGAAGGGCTCGCCACGTGGAGTCGCCAATAGCCCACGCAGCGACTGGTACCATGCAGAAACTTCGGTAACAGATGCAACGTCAGTCGCATGTTGCACTTGAGTGGACGACGGAAATCGATCGGCTTTAGCGTAGGCTTTGAGAAACCGCCGTGCCAGATAGAGCAGGTCGCCTAGGTGCCGCGCCATCACTTCCGGACTGAGTGCCTGCGTGGCCAACGCAGGAACACTTGCGGACGAAACCTGATAGTCGTGTCCGTTCCAGGAGAGTTCGCAGGCATATGCGATCTCCAGACACGCGCCAATAGCCCAGAGATGCGACTGGTACCATTCGATGGCGTTTGTCTGCTCTTGAAGTCGCGTGAGCGTTCGGAGGAAGGCGGAAATGAAGGTGTGCGCGCGCTGAAGTAACTGTGGAAAGTTACCCATGAGGTAGAGCGTTCGGATCTGCCGACAGAAACAGTAGAGCTGGATGAGAGGCGCAGTGGCGCGATTGGTCGCAATTTGCTGTTGAATGTCGCGCAGATTCAGCGCCAGCTAGAGGAGATAAACAGTCGGGAAACGTAGTCTTTCATAAGCAAAAGTCAAGTGATGCCAACAAACTGGAAGACAGCTCAACGCACCGGAGACACTATGAAGATGGCGTCATCAGCTTTAAATGACGTCTTCCTCTCATCCTGAAAGAGCTTTTTCTCACTTTCACTTAAGTTCATGAAGATCGCATCAAGTTCATCCAGCTGACGTCATTACACCATACAATCCCTAAATCAATCAAATAGTTTGATCAGAGCTGAGAAAGCAACGAACGATTCACTTACGTGTCGGATGGCGTCGTCCTGTAGATATGCTTGTTGATACATGAGCGCTAACCTCTCCTTCGCAATGAAAAAGGCGCCGAAATCCCAACCAGGCGCGTTCCGCTATTAAAACAGCATCCAACAACAGATGATGACAACGCAGCCGCATGATGGCAGACAAGTGGTACCTACCTTCGCATCCAGCGATCGCAGCTCCTCCTCATACTGGAAGCACTTGACCTGAAATGCCTCCATGATACAGTGTCGCAGTTTTAGCAGCAGCTCTGACCACTGTGACTCGTGCTGCTGCTGCTGTCCAGGAGCGCCGCCTACCACACTGGTGCCCTCTAGCGTCTCGATTTTGCAGATTCGCTCGTTCAATCCACTGCCACCACCACCACTGCTGCTGCTATTTGAGCCCATGAGTCCACCACTTCCAAGAGACTTCTTTGTCCCAAAATCTGCACGAATCTTGTCAAAAATCTTCTTGTAAACGGAATTTGCGGTATTGCGGCTGCTTCCAGTTTTTGCACGCGTTCCTAGCGGGACATATAACACCATCCACTCCACTCTTGCAGAACTCATAGCATCGATCCAGGCCGCTAATTTTGGCTTGACTGCCGTTTTGTAGCTCTCCATTTCCTCACATTTCACAACGTAGATGCACACCAGTGGCAACTCATTCCTGTCGATATCCGAAACGAAATTCAGTGGTAGACTGTCGATAAACTTGGTCACCCCGACCAAATTCTTCCACTCGATCGAGCGCAAGGGCAACCGTTGTGCAAGTGACGGCATAAGGAACTGCCAGACTCCGCCGTCATCGTTGTAACCGACCTTTAAGCCTAGAATACACGTAAACAATTATCTGCTTCCACTTTTTAAAAGGAATTCAACTCGAATCGTGCCTGGAGTGAGCAGATCCTGCGTGAACTGCGGCGCGATCGTGGCGTAGAGAGACGTCATAATCGTTGTGGTAATGCTAAAGAGAAGCCACTGCTACAACAATCGTGCAACATTGCTAATCAGTAAAATCCTCCAAAATACAAACATCAAGATTGATACTGACGGTTTTACCCAAAAACCAAAGGGTTTTTAGTTAGTAGTATTTCTTTAAAAAACCCAAATTTGGCTTCTATTTGAGATGTCACTATTCTTTCCATACTATTTTTATGACATCATGAAAAGATCCTAACATGCATCCATGGATGAAAACGTGGTGAACCTCTATGAGACTGACAGCACTTCAAGGCTCGGTGTAAGGTTTTTACCTTACTTTGGTTGCGCAGTAGATAGAAAATTGAGAAGTGAATCCATTATAGTCTTTGTAGTGTGTTTGTGGCCAAAGAAAATTGATTATTGTTTTGTGATAAAGCAACTCATAAATGGGCACTGTCCAAGTTAATCAAAAACTCATGGGTCATATGAAGTAGGTTCCCATGGGTTTATTATGGGATCGGGTAGGGTTTAATATTGTACCCATATGGTTATATACAACTGTATCGGCTATCATATCGGTTCGGTTAAGATCTTTTGGGATTGAAAGGTCGTCAACCTGAAGCGTCGAGTCACTAGCATGAAGGGTTTATATCTCATTCATTTATATGTAGGAAACTGCATAGAGTTTTATTAACTCATTTAATATCAGTGCGAAATTTGCCTGCTAGTGTACAGGCAGTTAAATCTTCCCCACCATGTCGATGGGATAATAGTGAATATCGTTTCACTGTTATTTGCATACGACACCTGGAGGCGCCAAGAAGGCAAGTGGTGTTTATATCTAAGAAGGGCTTATTAGTGCCTTACTTAGTGTTACAAGAACTGGAGGAGGATAGACGAATGTCCGCTCTCAGTATAGCTCCCTTGTATACAGTTCATATCGATCTATATATATTCGTACGGGGGGTTCAACCCAATACCGACGAAATTGATATCTACATACAGTGACGGACAAAACTGCGGAAATGAGGTGACACTACAGAATCTTCATATCTCCTCAAGTATGTACAGTATATTTTAATGTCTTATATCGTTGGATAGCTAAGATAAATATCTGTCTAACGAGCTTGGTTTCATGTAAATTGATACAGTAGATCGTGAGATATATAGCTTTAAACTGAAAAGTGCCAAACATTTCCGCAGTTTTGTTCGTTACTGTAATAAGCTCCGTTATAACGGCCCATAACCTTAATCGATATTTGATAACCATCATAAATCATCATGTTATTCCATAGGGTAGAACCATAGGAGTACCGCGAGTAAGTACTGTAAGTAAGTACCGTACGGTCACTATTTTCCTAGTGACATCTGACACAGAGTAACCGGACAGTTGCTCACGTCGAGAATAAAATATCCCTGGTTGGGATCGCTGGACTTGGCTTGCAAAACTTGTTGAGCTACTCAGTATTAACTGAGATGAGTTGGTGCTTGCCTATAAACACACAGAATATACAAATAGCGATTGGTTATAGAGATCTATCAATTCGTATGYACGAACTTCCCTTAGATCCCTCGGCCTCCACGATATAATCGCTAAAAAAAATATCAGGAGGGATTCAGTTTATAACAATACTACGACTAGCACGTGAATCAGCGTACTAGTGATAGGTTTCACTAGTCGGTTTTGGGCAAGCCCCCCGTACTATATATAGCAAGAAACACTCTATATATATAAGGGAATTATACTGAGGAACGGGTATAAATACAACTACCTTCCTCCAATTCCTGCTAAAAATAACACTAGAACCTTCACTTACCTCTTGGCCTCTCCAATGTCTTATGCGAACAACGATCAGAATAATTCCTGATGTGCTATCCCATAGACGTGAGGAGGAGACTTGATCCACTTGTGCACTTGATGGCAAATCACACACTATATTATAAAAGACTGGGAACTGGTAAATTCACCTCCCAAATTTACTAAATTCACCCCACACAACCAAATTTTTATAAATTTGATTCATAACATAAAATTTGCTAAATTTACCCTCCCCCATCACCAATTCATCTAGCGAAAGTTTCTACCTTGCTTTGCATAGTAGATAGCAAATTGAAAAGTGAATTCATTATAGAGTCTTACCTATTTTCATGATATGCCTCTACCATGCTGCGCTTCTACCTCTACTCTCTATGTCCATGAATAATATATGCAGTTTGACATATATAAAATACATTCACCTAGGTAAACTCTAACCGTGAGTCGATTAACTGGTTTCATCTGGTAGCCAAGTGTAACGATGGGGATCTCTGATTGGACGAAAAGTTGACTAATGGAAGTTGATTGGTCAAAATCGGTAACATGAAAGCTTGAACGGTTGTGGAGCTTGAGGAGGATGTAGTAGGCTGTTGACAAAATAAAAAGTGAATTAGATGGAGGACTTAGTTCGCTACCACTACCTCTAAGCTTCCTTTCAATGCATCTTTTCCTGATCTGATTACGATCATCTTTCTACTTTCTTCCTTTACACATGTATTATATGCAGCTATGTATTTCTAACTATTTCTCCTCTTAATGTATTGAAACGACTTAAGAATGCACTTTTGTTTTTACAAACTTCCGTACAAGTGCTACGGTATGACTGGGCAAGGAGTATAACAATAATTTGGAAATTTATAACAATATGTGTTTGTAGATGAATTGGTGATGGGGGGGGGTAAATTTAGCAAATTTTATGTTATGAATCAAATTTATAAAAATTTGGTTATGTGGGGTGAATTTAGTAAATTTGGGAGGTGAATTTACCAGTTCCCAAAAGACTTAGGACTACCAAAGCAATTCCTCCCTGCTATGCTACTGGCTCTTACCTCTTTTATGCAATTAAAAGAATTGATACAATTCACTAGTGCAATTAAATGGATCGATTTGGTCTAAATATGGGCAACGTACCCATATTTCCGTAAATAAACCAAATACGAGATACTTTGATCCAAAAATTGGCCATTTCAGACAAGCCCATAGCTATAGTGCATGTTCACAGTATCGCGTCAAATCACGTGCTTGTTCTTCATGTAATAACGCTTGACAAAGCCGTCAGAAGTGTCATCATGCGATTCACTTTATCACACATCGGCGTCAGTTCTATGACGCAGTTATGTAACGTACCCCGTTACAGCATGCGAACTGGTGCTTCTTATCTTGAAACCGTCATAGTCTTATCTATTTTTATGTCACACCTCTAGCATCCTACGCTTCTACCTCTGCTCTCTACATCCATGAATAATATATGCGGTTTGACATATGTAAAATGTAGGGATTGAAGACCTTTTATATCTTGACGTCCTTGGTTCGAATCCCACAAAGTTCATATCAAGCTACATATCTGATATTGTTATGATTTCTACATTTACGAAAGCGTAATTACGAGGTAATCATTGCATGTTTATGTGTAAGGAAGAATGGTTGGTTCTTAGGCCATAAGAAAATGAATGGTTAGAAAGAGCGAGAGTAGTGCAGTGTAAGGAGCTTAGTTGGTTAGGAGGTAAATTGAAAAGTGAGATTATTGTTTTAGCTTGCACTACTCTYTTTCTTTCTAACCATTCATTTTCTAATGGCCTAAGAACCAGCCATTCTTTCTTACACATAAACATGCAATGATTACCTCGTAATTACGCTTTCGTAAATATAGTAATTACACTTTCGTAAATATAGTAATTACGCTCTCGTAAATGAAATAATCATAACAGTATCAGATATGTAGCTTGATATGCAAAATTATGAACTTGGGGGATTCGAACCCGGGACCTTGAGCATAGAATACCAATTACTAACCAGCTGAGCTAGCGGTAGTATATTAGTACGATCCTTACATGCAGTCTAAAACAATAATCTCACTTTTCAATTTACCTTCAAACATTCAAGCATCCTTACACACCAGGTGTAACAGGGTGACTGTTACAACTGCATACAATGTAGGTTGAAGAAATGTATTGTGTTACTTAACTAACTACGAGTAACTTAAGCAAGTCTAAAGCTACTCCTGATTGTATAAGAAGTATGCAATCAGTGGAAAATTTGAGAGTGTATTATTTGGTGAGTTATAAATGGAAACCTAGGCTAAGATAAGCATGTAAAATAACCTAAAACCTTGATATATCTGCCAATGAGTGGTTCTCAACATTTAGAAAGTAAAATAGCATGCAATTGGTTAAAATGTGGAACATTAACTAATGAAATACATGTAACGGAGCTTACCCCGTTACAGACAACGGTTCCACCTGGATATTTTTTTTCATAACAGTTTTTCTTACGTAAGTTATCACATCATCGAGGTAACTTGCCCTATGCAACCTTGCTTGATAAGTGAGGGAGTGTAGGTAAACCTCTCGCTATTCTTATTGCAGTTCGCCAGCACTCGATCTCTCCAATCTTCAAACACTCAGCAGCCTGTTTGCGCGTGTTTTGGTCCACGCCTGACTCCTTCTTCCTGTTACGCACCAAGAAGTGCTGATGTGTCTGTTGTTATTAGGTGTATTGAGGCGGAGTATAGTTCTGAGTTGGAGGCTAATCTGAAAGTAAATGGGACTGAGTTGGGTTTACCGGAGCACATTCAACTGCTCGAGCACTATGCCTAGATGACGAATTCAGCTCGGATTCATCCACCGATGCTTCAAAGTCGACTTACAATGTGTCAAAGGTACGTGTCGATCCGATCCGGCTAGATCAAGTTGAAGTGGGAATCTAGCCAATCACAAGTTAGTACACCCGTCATTCGACCAATCATATACTGATATTTCTGGATATTGACCAATCAGGTCACAGTATCCGGTTCGGCCACGTGCTTGCCCTTGCCGCACACGCTGCACGCTCGCGCCACCGCCGCGCGCTCCCCCTACTCGCTTGGAAGTGCTCATCGCGAACGTCTTGCACACCGCAGTGCTCAAGGAGATACCGAAGTGTCTTCGACGATAGAGACTTCGTCAAGAAGTCGACGACTTGCTTCCTTGATTCGATATAGCGCAGCTCGACCTCCTTGCTCACCAACTTCTCACGAATGAAGTGGTAACGTATATCTATGTGCTTGGTGCGCGCTTGGTAGCCAACATTCTTCGCTAATGCCATCGCGCCTTGATTGTCTTCGTAGATCGCAGTCGCATCGTCGTTGATGATGCCCAGGTCCTTAAGCAGTAGACGCATTCAAATGCATTCCTTGACACACTCGCACAGAGCCATGTACTCGGCCTCTGTCGAGCTGAGAGCGACCGTCTTCTGGAAGGACGAGCGCCATACGACCGGCGCTCCGCACAGCATGAGTGCGACGCCACTGAGAGAGCGCCGATTATCATGGTTGCCGGCCCAGTCGGCGTCAGAGTAGGCTGTCAGCTTGGCTCCATTGGAGCCATTATACACGATGTCGATGTCTTTCGTCTTGAGCAGATATCGGACAACCTTGATGCCGGCGTCCCAATGCTTTAGCCCAGGGTTGTCGAGAAAACGACTCAACTTGGCGACCGCCACCACGATGTCAGGTCGTGTGCCACAGGCGAGGTACATGAGGCTGCCCACCAACGAACGGTAGGGCTCGATGCCATCAGAGTCTTGTCCGCCTCGGTGGATTCGTGTATCTTGGCCAAGTGAACCTTGGGGTCGATGGGCACCAGGCTTGGTTTGGCATCGAATTGACCGAATCGATGGATAATTGACTCGGTGTACGCTCGTTGACAGATCCGCATGACCTTCAACTTGATGTTGAAGTTGATCTCAATGCCAAGGACGAATTGCGCTCGACCGAGATCCTTGATCTTGAACATGTCGGCAATGCTCTTCTTTACTGCCGTGATCACAGAGACGACACTGCATGCTACGAGCATGTCGTCAACGTACAAACACACAATGCATTGCGATTGCCCTTGTCCCATCGTGTACACACAAGCATCCGGATTGGTTGGCACAAACCCAATTGTCTTGAGCAGCCGATCAATCGTCTCATTCCACACACGTGACGCCTGCTTCAATCCGTAGAGGCTCTTGCACAGCTTGCACACCAGAGTGGTCTTCGTTTGCGTTCGTCGGGGTGTCAATGAGTTCCATCAGACCATCTGGAACGTCCATGTAGATATCCTCGTCCAGTGATCCATATAGAAAGCCCGTATCGACATCACACTGCTCAATGGTCATGCCTCGGCTGCAACAAACTGTCAGGACTGTCCGAATCGAGTTTAGGTTCGCCACAGGCGCGTACGTTTCATCTTAGTCAATGCTATGCCTCTGTGCGTATCCCTTGGCCACAAACTGAGCCTTATACCGAACCACACGCCCCTTCTCGTCCTTCTCCTTTGCAAAGACCCAGCGACAGCCGATAGGGCGCTGGTGGGCTGGTGCTGGGACGAGATCCCAAGTCTCGTTCGCAGATAGTGACTCGAGCTCACTGTTAATCGCTGACTTCCATTGGTCTTGGTCGTCACACGAGACTGCCTCATCATAGTCCTTAGGTATCTCTGTCGCACTCATTGCTCGACCATACTCTATCGCGAGCTGGTCGTGATCACCTTTAGGGACCACTTGATCCACCTTCTGGCGCTTTGTCGTGGACGTTGACTCAGTCACAATGAGCTTCTTACGTGCTGGTTCGCTGCGTGGCTCGGTGTCCTCAGTGACTTCTCGAGCGCGCGACCGCGTAACCATTGGATGGCGAACTAGAGCGCTTCCTGTCTTCACCTCATCCTTCGGTCGGTTAATGATACTAGCGCGATCCAAGTCAACAGCTCTAGGAGGCAGATCATGGTTGTCTCGATTTTGGTCATCTGGCGCGTTCGGATGATGCAGTGCCTCCTCGTTGTCGTCGCCGTTTGTCAAGTGCGCAGCTTCCATGATCTTCATTGTACGAACAATGTGCACTTGACCAGTTGCTGTATTCAGCACTCGATAGCCCTTCACACCGTCGGCGTAGACAAGGAATCGACACTCGAACGCCTTCAGGTCGAGTTTCTGATGCTTCTCCGTCAGAACATGGGCATATCCAATCGCACCAAACACCTTAAGAGATTTGAGCTGCGGCTCGTTCTTGAACATGATCTCGAATGGTGTCTTGACAGTCTCTGAGCTAGGGAGGCGGTTGATGATCCACGTCGCTGTGTTTAGTGCTTCAACCTACCATTTCTTCTCGACATCTTTGTGATACAGTATGCACCGGGCCATCTCAACCAGGCTGCGATTCATCTGTTCAGCAAGTCCGTTCTGCTGAGGAGTGTAGGGCACTGTCTTCTCATGTTTGATGCCTTGTTCGCGAAGATATCCATCGAACCGTTGGCCGGTGTACTCACCGCCATTGTCCGATCGGAGGCGCTTAATCCTGCAGTCTGTCCCATTCTCCATGGCGGCCTTGTACAGTTTCAACTTGTCGAGCACCTCCGACTTCCGTTTCATAAAGTAGACGCTCACGTAGCGGCAGTAATCGTCGACGAAAGTCACGACGTAGGTGCAGCCACCAGGTGTCTTGGTCTCCATCGGCCCCATCACATCCATGTGGACCAAATCGAGAACCTTCGCGGTCTTCATCACCTTGTCCGGGTTTTGTGGGAAGTTGTCCGCCGTCATCTTGCCCATGCAGCAGCTGGCACATACTGAATCGACGCTGTCGCTCACCGTTACTTGAGGTAGACCGTTGGACATGGTGCGCAGCCGTTTGTAGCGTTCGAACGGAATGTGGCCGAGGCGAGCGTGCACAATCGGCTAGGGTTCAGCGATCTTGGTGGCCATCTGGCATTCCTAGTCCCTCACTGTCTCAAGCTTGTAGATGCTGCCGAACCGCTGCGCTTCCATCACCTTGGCGCCGTAGTAGTTGAAGACACACTTGTCCTTGCGAAATTCAGCTATGACGTTCTTCTTAGCAAGCTTCGACACTGAGATCAGACTCCCTCCGACCTCGGGGATGCAGAGCACATCCGACAGCGTGATGGACGTCCCGTTCTTTAGTTCTATCCCGGTTGCGCCAATCGCAACGGCATCGATCTTTGTGCCATCTGCGATAATGATCTGAACGGGCTTTTTCAAGTCGCCAAGCGAGACGAACTTATCGCGAACGTTTGTCATGTGCGAACTTGCTCCTGAGTCGACGAGCCAATCGATCTTGGCCATCGCACTCGTTGCAGTGAAGGCAAAGCTCGACGTGCCCGCATGAGCGCGGTGCCCACGACTCTCGTCAGCTTTCTTCTTGCGGCAGTCCGCCTCGCGGTGATCTGGCTTTTGGTAGGAGCAGCACTTACCGATGAAGCGCCGCTTGCCTTGATCCTTGCGCTTTGAGGTGAATGCACGCTCTTGAGCTGACGTCGAGTCGTCCGAAGCCTCCACGCCCGAGAGCGCTTTGATTGCGTGCGCCAGGCTCAGGTTCGGCGTGTTCTCCAGCACGCTGCAGATCAGTCGGTACTCATCGGTCAGACTGCCGAGGAGCAGCACGATCTGTCGTGCCTCGTCGAGTGGCTCGCCGATCGCCTCCATCTTCGTGACGAGCTCCTTGAACTTGTCGACGTGGATGGTGAAGCGAGTTCCGGACTCCATCTTGAAGTTGTGCACCTGCTTGGTGACGAGGAGGCGGTTCTTGAACGTGGTCCTGTTGAACTGCTCTTGAAGCAGATACCACGCCTCTTGTGTCGACTGTGCTCCATGGATGTAGACTTGGTAGGTCAAGCTGACGTCTCCAGCGATGACACCAAGGGCCATCAGATCGTCGGTCTCCCACGCAACCGTGGAGCGGTCACTCAGCGCGTCACACTCGGCCTTGACGATGTGCGCGAGTAGTCCCTTGCGCGAGAACTTCATCCGCATGTTGTACTCCCAGTGGAAGTAGTTCCCTTCCACGAGCTTGTTGATGTCGGAGAAATTTGGGCTCATAACCTGTTGTTATTAGGTGTATTGAGGACGGAGTGTAGTGCTGTAATTGGCCCTTATCCATTACATAAAATGATGTAATGGAGCCTTACCCATTACATAAGAAAGTGGAATTTGATTACAGATTCATGTGTCACAACACCACCTTCTCTACGTACATTGTGGGTACGGGGATGAGATATTGTTTGCGCAAAACATATCCCACATGTACAGATGACGTCACTCAGTCATCTAAGTACGTCATGAAGGTCTCTGTACTAGTCAGTACAGAATGATGGTTCCTACTTTGGGAACAATGTTGGTAACGARGACGATGCGTCACTGAAGATTCATACGCGTGGCTCCAGCCAATCACAGAGCTTCATTTGAAGAAGTCTCTCTTCTTCAACTGACTGAAAGAAGTTCTCTAGGTTCAACCTCACTTCCAGGAATGTACCCAAGGTTATATGTATCAGATTCATAGGTTTTATATCACTTTAGTAGGTTCATTGCATTTAACCCCATAGGCTCCTAGTGGTTTTATAYTTTAGGAATCATTAACATTTAATTTAGTTGCAGATTTTCTTTATACTTCTCAAGTCTCCATCTTAAGCTCCTTCCCTCTCCTTTCAAGTCACGAGTATTGCTTCCTCTTTCGCACAAGCGTGTGTGTTGTGTTTTAGGATTGTTAT